>JAODVN010167583.1:0-13918 GCA_025434125.1 Chologaster cornuta
TAAGAATGTATTACATTAAGGGAATAACGTTACATTATTGGTTAAATAATTGTATTATTATTGCACTGACTTTTGCAGTTATTGCACTGACTTTTATTAAATTCAGAACAGAAAGTTACATTTACAGTCACATTTACATCCATAAACTGGATACTACAAGCACTCATAAAACCAGTAGCCTATTGCATGTATACACAAGACTAATTTGATTTAATAGGCACCAATGAAATGTCTCCATATTAGTTAATAAATATATATGGTAAATCATTAACGACAGATTTAGGATTGACTTCAGGAGTGAATAATTAGGAATGCATTTGCTGTAGGCTTGATGAGTTGTGGACGTTCTCCAGGGCAAAGCCTTCAGAAACCCTGTGAAGATGATGCTAATGAGCGGCTTGTAGAAGCACATCTACAAAGCCCAGGGAATCACACATCATTGTTCATGGCAGCTGATTAACAATATTTAGAGCTGTGTAAAGCAGTTTAAAGGCTGAATTCATAGAGTTGCCAAGAGTCCTGCTTTAACTGCCATTTGCATCACAGATTTCAAGCAATACGTCTTTTCCATTTGCACACGCCAAGACATGAATGCAGTCCACCGCAAGGCCTGCAAACACCCGGAGCTTGCCAGGTTATTCATGCTGTTGACTGTGGCCAGCCGCTGGTAGAGCACTCATTCAATCACAGCTAGTTTCTGCATGGTCAACTGCAAACAAGAATACCTCAGGGCCACAACAGTATAGTATAGCTTCCCACATGTCCAATGCACGGACATGCCACCACTGTCTCCTTCAACCGCAACTCCTTGCCCAGAGACAGAGAGCAAGGAGGTAATACATCCAGTGCTCCGATTAATTAAATGGTTGGCAGACATACTGTGACCAACTCTTGTAGCTGAGCAGTTGTGTTGTTGTGGTTACTGTGTTACTGCGCCTGGCTCAGCGCAGCGTAGAAATCCCATTAGGAAGAAGAGGAACAGTGCAAGTATTCTTTGGGGTCTCAGCCCTGGGGATAAACAGGCTGAGCTGGGAAAGGCTTCCAGATGGGGCAGAGTTGTTGTTTGTGAATAGATAACAGAATAAGGAGCCTGCCTCTTTTCTCAATACATCACTTGTAGGCTTCACTCTATTCAACATTTTCAATAAATGGAACCAATATTGAGCAGTGTGCGCTTCACAGACACAAGCCTGCAGAGAAACACGCTTATTGATTACTCATACATTCGTTCCGCCTCCTCAGAATTAAATACCTTTATTAAGAAACATCATGAACACATTGAGCGTTTGTACAGTATACACGTGTACAGACAGAACATGTGCAAACATGCACAGGAAGGGATTTTAGGAGCAGGATGACCATGTCAGAGCAACAAATTATTTTTAAATAACATCCCATGTGTGATATTAGATAAACCTATAGGTTGTTAAAAAGGTGTCAGGGTGGTAAATTGATTCAGAGACATTCCCATAGCAGGAAGGCACTGGTATTAATATTCACCACAAACATTAAATGGCAGACATATTGATGGTGGTTCTTAATTGGTTCTTATTGATGTTATTATCTTGGCCAATGTTTGTCAAGGAGCAAAATAAACAGTTCAAAGATGCACATTGAATGTGTTTTTAAGTCTGAACTGCTTGTTGGGGGTCAATGTTAAAAAGACTGAGAACCACGGGATATGAGCAACCATCAAGATAGCAACAGCTACATGTTTTAAAATAGAAGTGTGATGGTTTTAGGGCAATTTTTATGCAACCCCAACCTAGTAACCTGCTTCTATAATTACTTGCCTGATGTACAACTTGTGTAAGGTATTTATAATATTGCAGAACATACAGTATATACACACACATATCCATCTACCTTCATTAAGTCAAGTCTCCCACTTCCAGTACTTGTTCCCTATCTGATTTAGTAATAAATATACAAGACATTTTAAAGTGCTCAACATTTCAGGTCTGGCATGGAGAAACAATGAATGAGTGAACAGGTAATAATACACACAGGAACATTAGATACCTTCTACAGTGGAGAACACTAAAAATGCTGTAGGAATTGTTTAAGATGGGAATAGGAGAAATGGGTGTAAAAGAGTGGCTGTGTCAAATATTAATCCTAACATTTAAAACAAAAAACGTTAGCATTCAATGTCATTAAAAACACCAACAAAACAAAACAATGAATACCATGCTTTGACCAAGTCATATCCAAAGCAAAACATGCTAACAAACCTCTACTTGATAAGACAGATAGTTGCAGACTGTGAATACAATCTTAACAGTCACAAAAGGCATTTATGATGACTTCATCATATGAAGAGGTTAGAAGAACATCAAGGAGACCTACCGCATCCTCAAACAATGAAGGCAGTCTAACGTATTGTTCTATAGGTCTTTCCCATCTTCTGAGTAGCGGTAACAGTATCCATTATTTGCAAAGGGAGAGTCAGTGAGGAGAATCCCTTCTAACATCACACACACACGCTCTGCCAGACCCACCTTGGACATTCCACCTGCTACCTCATGCAGATACTAAGGCAGACAGGGGAGGGGGAGGGAGAGAGAGAGAGAGACCAGGGTGTAGCTCAATGCCAACACCTGGATGTGAACACTAGATTGGCGGTGCAGTCCTCCTGGGGACAGCAGTGGTGCTCAATGCACTCTGCAAGGCGCTCTGGTTCATAGTGTCCAATGAACAGCAGACGCTACGTAACAGGGACGGGCTCCTACAGCCTTCTCTTCAGAGTCAGCACAGACCAATAAGCGGGGGGGGGGGGGGAGGATGTATTAGTCTTCACGGGCTACTGCTCTGTGGGACAGATGGCACGGTCTTTACAGCAGAAGTAGTGGACCACCACTCCGTTGGGATAGCGGGCGAAAGCACTGCACACAAGCAGAAAACACACAAGTCGCTGTGGTTACACTTGATCAGTTCCACACCAGATCACTGACAAAAGCAGTTCTGTCTATACTGTACATTATCAACAGGGTGTTAAGGACACACAGGCAGCCATCAGACATTACTAACGTCATACCTGTTTCCTATTTTCTTCTTGCAGACCCTGCAGGTCTTCTCCTCTGTAATGACACACTTGATCTGCTGGTGAAAGATGCGCTCCTCCTGAACCTGGGAAGCAAGAGGGACGGTTACACACCGCATGTATGCAGCAGCCTTATTTATGAGGAGGATTACAACTAGCATCCTCTGTCTACTTGCAGCAGGACAAACAGACGTACAGACGCGTGAACAGTGAGTAGGAAGATGGTGGGAAACTCACTCTGAGGAACTGGGCCTGCAGAAGGCTCTTCAGCACCTGGTCACACCTTTTCCTCTGGGCCTTCTCCTCCAGCACACTCTCCAGGAAGACCCGGATCTCTCGCATCTGGGTGTTCGCTGGGAGCAGGTTGATGGCCTTGCAACAGAAGGGGGTGCAGGGGTTTAATCACAAGGAATTTTTATTATGTCAGACCACTGGCAGAACCACAGTGAACAGCTGCTTTGAAAATAGTGTTGCTATAAAACTTAGGACCACAGGGTCACTAAATTTTATAAGATCAATCAAATGCATTTCTTTACCATGTTGTTAAATCATTTCTAGTCAGATTCAGGAATACCATTCAGTGTACTAGTATACATTTGACAATTTAGTATAGTAGTATGCACTGTATTTATGAACTACGCATGTATTTAAAGGGATTTAGTCAGTGCCATATTCTTCACAGCATGAAGAGTTGATAGCAAGAGATCTTATGATCGCAAGGTTGCTACTGTAGATCTTGGTAGAAACCGGCAGAATGATATTGTGTGTGTGTGTGTGCGCGCACGTATCACAAAATTGACCCTGGAAGGTCAACGGAAAGACTTGACAACTGCATCGTCAAACTGAAACAGAAACATCTGTGCATGGCGGCCGTCTAAACCGCATACTGTGCTCGGCTGTGCGGCAATTATGTCAAACGCAAGACAGCACGAGGAAGCTGTGTTCGCAACAGGCAGGCCCTCTCTTCATGTGCGCTTGGAAAGGCACGCACTGGGCCCCAGGCCAGAGGAAATAAAAGCAGAGTGCCATTAAAATCAATGAGGAAGAGCGAAGAAGCAGAGCAAACGAGACAGGGCAGAGCACTTACTGGACCTGCACATAAACCTGCCACGTCCCGCCCCCCTGGGAACAGCTTTGTTCATTCTAAATAGCTGTGCTTGATAGACCACCAACGCAGGCTTCACTATAATCACACAGTGTGATTTTAACACACACACACACACACACACACACACGCGCAGTTACGGGCGCATTACACACGTGGATTAATCACACATAGCGTTTAAACCAAAATACAACCGAGAGATAAGGCAGTGTCATTTAGAATGGTCCTGTGATTAGATGAGGAGAAGTACAGTATTATCTCTTCACACAGGGATGGTACTTATTGGTGTGCAGAGATCACTAGTTCTCAGCTTGGTACTGTTAATGTCTAAAGCACAGCACCAGAGAGCCTTCTCCTAAAGCTCTCAAACCATTTCAGACCCCTCATCCGAGGATGGATGACATAAACCATAGCTCATTAGCTGTTTTTAAACAAGAATAATTGGACCTGGACATTATTTGAGACTAACCAATTTACAGATGTTGGAGCAATAATGCAGACACCAGGAGGTACAATTACAATGGTTTATTCTCCCTGTCTCGCAAAGATTAACCAACTGAATTCCCATCGATCAACAAGTAGTATGCCAAATTAATCAAATTTCTATCACAGAAGCTAACAGCACATTACATCATAAAACTGTTCATACATTTAAATTAGATTATGCTCATTTTGAGTATTTTTAGCAATTATGAAGGTAACAGATGGACTTGCCAAACCACAGCAAAGCTGTGATGTTAAACGTTTGCGATTAAAACAGCACAGTGTGTGTGTGTGTGTGTGCGTGCACCTTGGTGGTGTTGAGCTTGCTGTGGTGCAGCTCTAACACCTGCAGGGCGGCCTGGAGGTTGGCCTGAGGTTCAGACAGCTCCATCTTGATGGGGCCAAGACAGTGGGCGTCTGGAGGAGACAGGTACATCCTCAGCAGGGACAGATAGACCTGCACAGACAGACAGACAGACAGTCAGATAAATGCAGTGCATAGCGCACATCCATGTTATTTTGGGAAAGGAGCACCCGAGGCTCAAAAACAATAGGGTATACAGTTAAAATATGGTCGAACTGTATACTGTCATAGCTAGACTGGTATTCTAGTACATTTTATACTGTATTCAGCTAATATAATGTTTGAAATCAAATAAAAAGTCTAATAATGGCAGCTTACAATATAAAATAAAGCCAAACATTTAAAATACATACATCTTTGTTGCCTTCAATCAGTTCGTCATAATGTCCATGACAGTACCTATTAAAAACACGGTGTTAAAAACTGAGACAAATGGAGAAAACCATTCAGTATACCCAATATACCCAGAAGTGAGGTGATTAATTTCCATTGTGGTTAGAGAGACAGACAGACAAGACTGTTACATGATCACATATGCCAAACATGTTAACTTTCGTCTACAGTACCAAATGCCAGTCAAAACACACACATCTCCAGATAAAACCACCAAATGACACTTGTATATTTATTGAGGGCCTTGCTCAAATTAACCAGTAATGGCTCATGTCTGGTGTCCATATCCCCACACTGCGTGAACGTGATACACTCACTCTTCTGCCATGTGGGTGTTTTTGAGGACGTGCACATAGATGAAGAGCGCTTGCTCATGTTTTCCCATGCGTCCCAGGAGCAGTGCCCGCTCCTCCAACAAGCCTTGGAGAAAGGAGAAGACACAGCTCAGCAAACACTGCATTAAGCTTACATAGCTTCTTCATCACATTGTTTTTTAACCAAAACTAAAAAAACATGTATGGTTATAGGCTTTGTGTGCATGTCCAAAATGAACCCCCGCCAAATGTAGGTAGATTTTCAGTTTGGCGAGTATATCTCTGAACTATGGGCCACACCTAAGTAAATGTCACCTTAAACAAAACACACTATAATGAGTCTCACACTGATTTACAAGCACTCTGCTTCTGTCCTGTCTGCGGTTAACACACAACACTTAGTACCAACTCTGCCTCCAATTGGCCTGATATTCCTTTCTAATCTGATTGCATATCAAATCAACCTCTATAGCTGTAACCAAAAGGTAAATAACAACCAATCAGATGTAGAGTGGGGGTGGATCTTCGCAGAACTTTGATAAAACTTTACCGCCAGTCAGCTGCCAGCTAGCTACCATCAGGCTAATTAAAGATGTTGCAAGCAAACCTTTAATACAAAGACCCACCAAGGAAGAGAACCAAGGATAACAAAATAAGCTTTTGTGAGAAACATAGGCTTGGAGATAACAGAGTTGTTCAAGCATGGATACAATATAATGAGAATGTATGGACTGAATAATTAATAATGATATTATCTCAATGAAATACTGAAAACACTTTAATACAGTAATTACCGTAGCACATGCCTCAGTATTGTTAAACATCAGATAAATGAGGCTCAATGTGATGTCTAAATAGGAAGATTCATAGTTCTGCAACACACACACACCAGCTCTTTGATGAAACACGGCACGTAGTTCCTCCCCACAGATCCCAGGTGTGTGCCTCCTTACCGTCAAATGGAAAATCACTGATGAGTCTGGCTGGTTCGTAGTGGGTGGAGATCTCCAGAAATGAAAGCAGCTTGTTTCTATAGTCGCCCAGGTCGCCTTCCTCCTGGCCTGCAGCCACTGCTGTCACACCTGCAAGAGCACACGTTAGAAAGAACAATAACACAAGAATTAAAGCTGCTACCCACATTTAATGAAGTGAAGTGAAAGTTTCAAATTAAGAGCCTCTTTAACCATGAAAGGCACAACTCATTGCAGAGTACCCACTGTACCAGAGGCTGTGTAATGCAGGACATATTTATTAATATATGCATTTCATTGCCATGATGTGTTTATTAGTTGAGTTCACAGCCTAGCACACGTTAATCAGTGGCATCAGGTCAAATGGGCCAGAGTTGGCAAACACAGCCCATTCCCTGTGCTTGGACAGACCGTGGCGTCCAGAGACATGGGAGAAAGACAGATCGGCTTCACAAGGAGCCCTGACATTCCACGAGAGGCAAGTCTCTGGACGGCACAGCAAGCCCAATCCATGTGCAGCGATGCAGTCTCCATGAAAATCAGGAAAATAATTCATCTAGGATTGGGTTGGTTGGTTGGTTTCCAAGTATTGCTTTGGCCGGAGGATTGGGCTTTTATGGGAAAATGCACATGCTTGAATAAAATAAATAAGCTCCAGGCTAAAGCTGCCTTCAACTTCTGACATTTAAATCTCCATTTGGCGGACTCTTATTTTCAATTGGTTACCGGAGCCACAAGCAAGCTATTTTTAATGCTAGCTACTGTATACAGTACTGCACTGTACTGTATCTAGAGCTCAGCTCACAAGTAGAAAGAATGCAGGCATTCTACAGTATGTCCTCGTCAAGACACTAAGGTGTCTGAGCCTCAGGCATACAACCAGCCCTGCCTGTTGACAGAGAGGCGTTATCCTACAAGATACCATTTACAATTATGACCTTGCCTAACCATAAGCGTTAGCATTAATATTAAAAAAGACATTCAGCAAACACTTTCAGAGATAAGTAATGCAAAAGAATGGTGAAAGGCCATTAAAAGAAACAACTATTGTACTGAGCAGAGGAGTGTAGACATTATTCACTGTGGAGTGGTTCACAGGAACATTTCCAGACCAGTTTTGAGCTGTCACCTGCTCTGAACACATGGCTCTAGCATTCACAATTAATAAAGTTCACATTTGTCATATTAATTTACAGTACTAGTTAGTTCTTCTGAATGTACTCAAACACACAAAGTACACACAAATTGGCTTTAGTGGGTGAAAGACCCCTTTGTCATTTGTGATAATGGATATCTTCCTTCTGTGTCACACTAAATAAGACTCCATTATTCAATGCTAGTGTACAGTATGAGAGTATGTAACTGGGTGTCATTTCCGCCACGGTAGGCATGGTCACGCTTACGTGCCTGCCTGTTAGCGTATAACCACTGCTTTGGGCCTGGTCATGTGTGCTTGTCCAATCACACCATTCAAACGTGCATTGTAAAAGGAACGGTGCAGTGCGAGCTCTGCTCCAAGTAACTCCGCTCATGTGAAGAACAGCATTATGCCTGGAGCCAGAGCACTAGTTAGCCCATGAACACATCGCATACCGGCCAGGCCGCGCAGTAAAATAGTTACAATACTGGCACTGCGCCATCTCATGAGTTCACGTTGAGGCGTGCCCGTACCTTCTGGCAGAGAGTTAAGGTACTGCTTCATGAGGCCCTGCACTCGCTCCAGGTACAGCTGGACTAGAACATTGTGGAACTCGGGGCCCATCTCGTCCCACACATGGATGATGTGCTCCAGGTAGGGGATGGCCAGCTCCTTGAAGCCCTCCCTCAGGAAAGTCAGAACCTTGTCCCTGGGCAATGTCTCCACCTCATTCAGGTCCTCGGTGAAGATCTGGAGGGGAGAAAGAAGGCGTAGGAATACGACAGGCACGCCAGAAAAGCTCCTGGGGCTCCTCCCAGCTCGTGGCCTTACAAGTTGTGCACAACAATGACACATTATTAAGAACACCCACTGACCATCTGCAAAGCACAGCAGTGTTGCAGTTGCAACAATCCCCCTTAGTGTGGGCCCCATGCATGTCAACGTGTGGCCGTTCCAACCAACATCTCTTAATCCCATTCATGTGTATTGGTCCTACCGGCTAAGGCACTGCACAGACGGAGGAACAGACGCTGCTGTTAAGGGCCCCATTCACCTCTTTGCCTTGGGCTCCCAGACACTATTGCGTCACCTCAATATAGCCTACACGTCTCACTCACTGCGATAGCACATCTCTCTAAGATAGCAATGGCGTAGAGATACTACTACATACACTTACTGAATATATAGCAGACCATATATATCCTACTGCATGTATACATGATGAGGCAAGATGCCTACAGCAGAACACCATTTTATAAATAACACTCCATCTAACAGTAAAGGCCTGTTCAGATCAAACACGCAAAAGAGGGTGTAGATGTCACGTAAATGCCAAGATGTGTATCCCGACGGTTGTGTGCTGCTTATATTGCAACTTGAGCAGCGCTATGTTCTCAATCTGAGGTGTGGAAAGGGCAGGACAGCCTGGGACAACAATGATGGAGAAACTGAGTGCACTTCTGCTATAAATAGCCCCAAATAGAAAATACAAGAAAGACGCATATCAAAAACATTACCTGGTAGGTTATGTTTCATTACAATTGTGGATGCAAAACAATAGTGCTACTGTAGCTAAACAGATTAACATGGTTATTGGCCATTCATTCTCCAATATGTACTGCACTGTAAGACACAGTCACATAATGACACTAACAGTCTGGTCAGTAATGGCTTTGAATTCACGGAAGTTGCCTTTGTATAGTCCATCTTAACAACTCACCTTCAGTCCATCTTCTGGACAGATCTTCAGCACCCAGGGAGAGAACTCAAAGATCATCCCCAAATTCTCCATTCCTGGATAAAGGGAAAAGACCATTTCTGATTCTGAACTAGGTTGTTGTCAACGAAAGAGCTAAATAGAGTATGGAAAGACATGTCACATTGAGCTGAAAGTAGACAATGAAAGACATTTCACATTGAGCAAAAAGTAAACGTCGAATGACATTTGATGTGTAAGCACCAGCTGAGCCACCCTGCACCTACAACAGTTCTCCAGTAGTAGGCTGAGAACTAGCCTACAGTTACACACTATGCACAGAAACATGTGGCTCGTGGAAAACATGACCTCTTTGCATTCAGGACAATGAAAAAGCTTTGAGATAATATCCAGCTCATGTGTGAGCCTACAGTGGGTTTGATATAGGATGTGTTGCCTGAGAGCACTGGCCAGTGGGTTCACCTAGTCTCTGGAGGTACTGAATGGTCCGCTCGTGACCCTTCAGTGGAGAGTTGGCCTTGGTGGACTGATCCAGCAGCACCTGCAGCGCTGACAGACAAGAGAAAAACAGAAGTAAGGGAAATTGGGAGAACAAACCCACGCCTGGCATGGAGGGTAGATGCAAGGTACAATAAGGTGGCATATACTTGGGCTGATGCACTGCGTGACATAATGTCTCTCGTCAGGAAATACTTGAACAAGGCAGGCAGAAGTCTGAGTGGATCGCTCAGCCGGGTTTAATTGGTGACAGCATTGGTTTACATTGGGAGAGGTGCAGAGTTTGCAGCTGTATGACAACACACTTGCCACCACATTTAAAACATGTGGTGGCAGCAGCCTAGCAATCCACGGTCCAGATACCATTAAGGCAGGTCTAATCTTGGAGGATGAAAAATGACCCACATGCAGGGAACCTGCTGTGAGATCAACTGTACATGGATAGGCCAGACCAGCTCTGTTACAGCAAGCTGATAATACATAACTATATTAACAAATAAGGATGGTCTTGGATATGGAAAAAAAAGCTCAACACCACTTCAGATAGATAACCCTGTGCTCAGTGGTCATTATTACACCAGATGTAATGGTTTGTCAGCTACTGCTTAAAAATAGCAATGTTGGCATTTCCTTTAAAACATGATATGCATGACTTTGTTAAACAGAGATATATTTCTTAAGTTAAGAAATCGCTCCTCTGTTCTTTGTGTTCATAGTTATCATGGTCATGCATGTTGTACTGTATGCTTGAGTGTGTGCGCTGCTCACAGAGCATTTGTTTAGGTCTGAGGTTCTGGTGCTTATAGTGGCATCTAGTGGCAGACAGAGGGACAGCAGATCCATTATGCATGCTTTATGCTCATCCTACGGAAGCCCTAAGATCACACTGTTCTCTACCCCTCCCCTGCTGTCAATGTTGATAAACAAGTGAGATGTGGCTCAGAGTGTACTTTGAACTCTGGTGTAAAATAAAGTGACTGTGCCCCCCTACAGTACTTACTCTATACGTTTAAAATAAGACTATTTCTCTCAAATATGTATTTAAGGCTTGGAAAACAAGCAGCATTCTGTCAAGCTAAGGTACCACAGACATTATCGGAGACGTTCACAGACCTTTCTGGTGGAGGCCTTTCTTCTCATACAGGATAATGAGTTCACTGTACTTGTGTGCCTTCTTCAGGACGTATTCACTCTCCTCGATGTGACAGTGGTTGTTCTCCAGACGCAGCAGAGGAGACACCATGGCCACATTGGTCTGAACAGATGCATGTGCAACACAGTTCAGCTGCTCACACTAGCACTACTACAGCAGGGGAAACATCAGAGGAAACAGCAGCACAGCACTGAGGCGCTTTGAGTTGAACCTCAGATGGGAGCGTCTTACATGGAGGTAGCATTTGAGCAGGGTGGTGTCGATGATCTGCAGGAGCTTCTTGCGGCTTTTAATGGTGGGTGTGCCCTCCATGAGGGGAGATGTAGTGGAGGGGTCCGAGTCATTCAGCTGCTTCACCAGGTGGCTGCGTTTCTAGTTCCAAGCAAACACTCAAGATAAGGCCCCAGGCCCATGCCCTGCACCATCACAACTGGCACAGCATTCAAAACACCAATGAAAGAACTCAAACAAATAAAAGTATACATTTTAAAATAATGTATGTACATTTTATTCACTAGTCTGTACTATTGGAAACACCTCGACAGTTAACTTGTAACCTATGGCTGGGCGATATACCGGTATACAGGAATTTTTTCAAAAGGAGATATAAATTTAGACAATGTATTGTTTATATGGATATAGTTATATTATGCATTTATTCATAACTTTTCATAACACTTGGCCCGAGGAGTGGAGTCAGGAGCGAGTGACCACCCGAGAAAGGTCACGTCAAAAAATGTCGCTAAAGGTTTCTTCTCTATGCCTGAAGATTCAGCCCACTTTATAGAAAATACCGATATATACCATGTGTCAGTATTCAAACTAAATATATTGGGATATTATTTTTGGTCCATATCGCCCAGCCCTATTGTAACCCTCAGCGTTTTGTTGTCTTGTTTATACAATGGAAAGTATTATTGCGTTAGCATTATTTACTATAATCATGGGCCATGATTTGCTGTCTGGTTAGGACATGACACACATACCTGTGTCAGGTAATCAATGAGAGCAAGGTGGGCCTTCTCAAGCTCTGCCCCAGACAGAGTGGGCAGGGGGTTAGGGTAGTGAAGCTGCTTGCGGTAGTCTGAAGGAAGCAGGTCAGGGTACAGACCAATCACGTGTGTGGGATCTGTGGCATGCAGGGAGAGAATCATCACTGGACGTCATTTCCATTAGTTCATTTATGAAGAACAGAGAACAACAAATCAAAATAATAAAAAGCAATGAGGATAATAATAATAATAATAATAATAATAAGCTTGCATTTCCATCACGGCCAAACAGAAAGTCAGTGGCTAGGCGAGCCAGTTCAACAGGTCTTGCAGCATGTAAACCAGGATCAAGAGGAGCTCTACCTGTCCCAAGCTTGGCGAACACCTGCATGGAGTCATCAAATCTCTTCTGGCAGAACAGGTTGAACGCATACAGGTTCTGAATGTGGTTGATCTGCTGCTTCTTATCGCCATCTGCATCATCCTTCATCTTCTGGCAGGGACAAAGTACAGATCATGGCTCATCACACAAAATACCCCTGGCTTCCACAACACACAGCTGTCTGTCAGGGCCATACCAGCCATTGAGACGCCATTCTCCATCTGAAGTGCCTTTGGAAAGCTAAGCTGCACATATTGATATTACCAAGCCAACGTGAGCAATATCACCTGCTTTAATGTGCTGTTCCTAACCAAGACAGGGTTTTATGTTCAGTCCTCTGAGGTAGAGCACAAACTCAACCATCAGGCATGTCATAAGAAGGCTGAATGCTGAAGTGGGCTCGCCGTGCTTTTTGCTGCTCACCGCAAGCTGGAGTGCCAGCTCAAACTGTTTGTCCTGAAGGAGCTGGTGGATTTGGCTGGCTATCGACACTGGTACCAGGCGCCACACAAAATGGTTGCTGGCAACATACACGATGTTGGGCCTGGGACCGACAAGAGAAGGAGAGACACAAAGCAGAGGTGAGGACATGCAGAGACATGCGCCTGCTGCCATAACAACTGTATGTCAGTGTAAGCCATAACTATTGCAAACTGCTTCAGTGGTTCAGCGTGGTGATGACGACACAGTACAGAACCACCAATCACTGGGAAGATTAGGTGGTGTCAACAGCAGTGAAGTGCATGTGTCCTACATATTGTAGTGTGTGAAGCTGGTTCCATTATAAAACCTATAGGGGCTTTGACTGTAGTGTTCCTAGACTGACTTGAAAAATACACTGTATGGAGGTGGCAAACCAAGCTCAATACCTGAGGCTACATGTTTTAGTGTCAACAGCCGAGAGCAGTTGTCTTTGTTCACACAAGTGCCTTACCCTGCTGAGGCGATAAAGCGAGGCCTCTGTAGCTCCACGCTCTGTACTAGTAGCCTGGGCTCAAATGTCCGAATCTCCACATACCGAGGCAGAACTGCAATGATGTAGGGAGGCTGGTGCTCTGGAATGGGTGGAAAGCAGAAACAAGGCAGATTATAGTGCACTACAATGTAAAATGAAGCATGGGCTCCCCTGGTGTTACACAGGTCTCACAAATACCAGACTTTCAGTGCTCTGTAATAGTAGGTTCATATTAAATAAGGTTAACTGGTCAGTGGTTACACACACACACACACACACACACACACACACACAAACACACTAACACACACTAACACACACTAACACACACTAACACACACACACAGAACCAGGTTTAATGGTTCAATTATTTTGTTTCTGTTGTTTCAGGAGTGACATTTGAAATATTC
>JAODVN010167687.1:0-13908 GCA_025434125.1 Chologaster cornuta
ACACAGAGCTGTGCATGACAGGACATTATTACATACAGTTATCGCACAAACTGAATTGATAGATTATAGCAAGTACGTTTATTTATATATCGCTTTTCACAGATATAAAATCGGAAAGTCCTTTACATTAAAAACAGCAACATAACAGGTAATACGAAAATTTATAACAGATACAATGAAGATACAACCATATATAAATAAACAGAACAAAACCATTATAACGTAAAACGTTTTTTTTTTTTTATGTAAACACTTAACTAATTAAAAGCTAACCAAATGCCTGTTTAAATAAGAACGTTTTAAGATGCATTATAACATTTTCAGTAGATTCTACTAAATCAAATGATATTGCTAAGGGACAAGGGTCATTCCAAGACATACCACTGTGCGGTCAGTTTGAATGCATGTAAATACCCTTATATACCTTTGGCCGATATGTCTTTGCTAGCTCCTTCTGATCGAGCTATCATTTCCTCCCCTCGCTGCTTCAGTGTGTCATAGGAAGGCTGCAGCTTCTCCAGGTCCATGGACAGTGCCTTGATCTCACTGATCTGCTCCTTGATCTTGTCCACCTCCACAGAGATGGAGGGAGGCTGGCGTAGGCGCTCAGCTATCCGCTCAAGGGACTCCAGCATGGGGTCAATTTTATCATGGAACTGGGGAAGGATTCAGAAGACATACTCAACAAACACACACTTACACGATTACAGAGCGTTACATGACACACGCACTGCTTGAGTCATATATTAAAGCTTCCCAAAGATTGATAAATGACATATCGGGACCAAAAGAGTATTAAAGTCAATTAAAAGGTTTTTTTATCACCTGGGTAGATTTAGAAATGGCCTCATCCAGGGTGTCAGCTCTCTGCTTGACGTCAGCCTTGAGCTTTGTGTAGAGCTGGTCGGTGGTTGTGTACTTCTCCCTGATTGGCTCGCCCTCCGCTGCGCTGAGCTCCAGCAGCTGGGGACCCGTCTTGTTCATTTTGTCGATGTGCGGCTTGTGTTCGGCAATCAGCTCACGCATTTCCTTGAGAGGGAAATGACACCGCAGACTATGAGTTGGCCTCGGCTAACAGTATACCGTTTTATGCTGGTACTGTACCGCGATGGTTAGTGTCGGTAGGACATTTGACATCCTCCTATATTTAAACTCTACAGGTGATTTCTCAAGTCTCTATAAAGCGTAACTGCAACCCAGGTCTGAGCCTGACTCCACCCACTACAACTTTGAAAAATGCGTCAAGGAGCTGAGTGATTAACATTAACGTAGGAGTGTACTACAAAAATGTGACTTTTGCATTAATGTGTCTCATCACAGATCAATCCTATTACTTCGTTTAGAGTTTAAAAAACACATTTTAGGGTGCAGTTACACTTCAACTCGTTTACACTTATTTTAGTTTGAATTAGAAATATATGATATATTTATACTAACCATATAAATGAGTTAGTATTATTATCAATCTCCTGACTGACTTCTCACCCTGAGTTCCTCTTGTTGCTGTCTGAGAGCCTCATACTCAATCGCAGGTGCAGGCAGCTGTCTGAAGGTGGCCAGAGTCTCCTGAAGCCAGGGCCACATGTCTTCATATGTCTCCCAGAACTGGCTGGCCAGAGACTGGGCTCGCTCCAACTGCAGACAGCGCTCTGAATTCAACTGACTGACAACGCCATACATGTCCAGCAGAGCCTCACTCTTGGCCTGAGAAGTCAAGAAGGCAACAGATAACAGATTTATAGAAGACGTTTAGTGAGCTCTTCTGTTCATATCGAGACAAGATATACAGTAATGCAACTTAAGAGACTTTATTCTACTTGACTTTTACCTGTAAGATTAGCTTTTCCTCCTGGTTTTTGCTGTTCATGATAGCCTTGCCTGTTTTGACAATCTCGTCCACGGTGTCTTTGTGTCTCATGATGTCCATAGAGAAGACCTAGAGGATCGGGGACAATTGATTGGGACAATTGAGAGCAGGAAGGATGTACAGAACTTGAAGGTGTGTTCTTCCATCGAGACACAGTAAAGGAGAGACTCACCTTCTGTGCCTGGAGCTGGGCGGAGGTTTGGTCCTGCTCAAGCCTGATATCGCCCATGGACAGGAGCTTCCTCTCAGCCTCGGCCAGCCAGGACAGCTCTATGTCGGCTGCATGTTCAAACTGTAAACAAACACAGGGTGCGCATCAACATTATACTAATATTTATGTAGGCAAATTGCCAAATGAGATTCAATCTAAACCTATTGCTGAACAGCGACAGCACTTGATTGTGTTTCTGCCCTACATATTTATAAACAAAAGCTAACGTCTTAAGTAACATTATATTTCATATTAAGTTCATACTAATATAAGAGCACAGTATACATTCATATCTTTGAAGAGTATGGACTCGTCTTATATTTTCCTCACCTGCTGTGACTTCAGTATGTCGGCATTGATCTGGTCCACATGGTAGCTGATGGTGTCGCTGACAGCCTTGTAGCGGTCATTGTCTTCAGCCACCAGCTTGTCCAGGCCCTCGCGTGTGTGCCATGGCACCAGCTCCAGAAGAGCACTGCTCTGCTCATTCAGCTGGTCCACCAGGGGCTTCTGCTGCTGGGCTTCCCTCAACAAGGACTACAAAACAAGCACGACACACAAGTCATGTGTAAATACATGCCGTAAAAATACACGATGATAATAATGTAATATAAGGGCACGTTTCTGTTGATTTAAATACTGATACTGTACTGTATTATGTTATATTGGAATATTATAGTCCGTAATCAAAAAATGTTTTAACAAGATTAAAGGTACACCCCCCAGAACCGCAAAGTGGGGGAGTAGAGAGGAATCTAGGATGTGCAAACATAATGGTTGTACAATGTCAGATACTGTATTGGGAGTGTCTCTTTAATTAGGGTACAGCCATATTTGACGTGTGTTACGTCCGCTAATACCGCTAATTACCTTCTGTCTGTCATGTACTTGAGCAAGCTGCTCTCCCACTGATTCCTGGGCAGCGAAGCCGCTGATCTCGGCCTCTGCCTTCTCCAGCCATGCACTGAGCTCTTCACGGGTGTGCTGAAGCTTAGAAGACAGAGACAGAACCCGCCCCAAGGTCTTTGACACATTGCTGCTCATGTTGTGGATCTCAGCGTACTTGCTTTTGATTCCATCCAGCTTGCCCTGGATAACAACGACCTCATCACCTGTCAAAACAAAGGGAATTATTTATCATTATGTTAATAGGATGACTGTGTCCCCTCGCATGGACAACTGAATGAGGAAGGGTGCTAGGAAAGGGGCGTGTTTCTGTAAACACTAAAGCGCTATCCAGCTGTTGAGGTCAAGTACTATTAATTATAAATACATCAAACTTTTCCATTGTCAAAAAAAAAGTTTAAAAAAAATATCCGTACAGTCTATACTCTATCAGTCAAACTTTAGTTCCCTTCAGGAAGAAGATACTATACAATCTATACAATCTCTTTACTTAACAACAAAACTATGTTCAAGCTCCCTATGTATGGCAATCTGGTGATATTAAGCCGGTGAACAACAAACCTGTTGTTTGCTTCAGCAACTGCAGTCCATTAGCGATAGCCTGGTCAACGTTCTGCTTTCTCAACTCAATGTCACTTTGTAGTGCCTGGAAATAAAAACCAGAGCCTTAGTAACTCATTAAACGGTCATTAAGACTCGATACAGAACATTCATTAGGAACTTTCCAGTCAGTACATCACAAACAATATGACGCATGTGACAAAAATGCATGAAATCAACTGAAAGGTGAAGGACAACTCCTGTGTTTGGCCTGAGGGGAGATGGACGGGGGTGTTGTTATACCCGTTGCTGTGTGAGCTGCTTATCGACTATGTCTGCTTGGTAGTGCTCCACAGCGACCGCACGCAGCCTAGCGTGCATCTCGTCCAGCCAGTTCATGAGGGCCACCTCGTCCTCACCGAAGAGCCGGGCGTTAGCCAGAGACTGCTGCAGCATCTCAGCTCTCCTGCGGCAGCGATCCTGCAGCCCTATGTAAGTGGCCTGGGCAGCGTCCAGTCTAGACTGCACCAGCTCCTTATCGTCCACCGAGCTCACAGCTCTGAGCATCTGACCCAGGCTCACAGCCTGACACAGGGCCTTACTGTGATTCATTATCTCCCCCTCTAAGGCCTGACCACGGACAACACATACACCAAGGGGGACAGGACGTAAACACAAAACACACAAACCAAAGAGGAAACACAAATGAAATACAACAAAAATGTACTAATGGAAAAAGTATATAAAAACCGGTGTGTGGTAACCTGAACTGAATTAAAACCGAAATCATGCAACAAAGGGTTTGGCACAGCGTGCATTGACATCTGACAACACATGGCACCTTATGCTGTGAGATCTGCTCCTCCAGCCGGGACGTTTCGGTTCCGATGGGTTCAGAATTAGCCAGGTGTTTCTCTGTGGCAGCCAGCCAATCAGACAGCGGTTCCAGTGTCTCATGGAACTGCTGTGTGACCACAGAGATGCTCTCCAGCTGTTTCTGCCTGATTACATGTGAAATAGAGCGATACAAGTATTTATTTATTTATTAATAGTTTATACTGTATACACACGCTAAAAATATTAAATATTGTATTCTTGTTTATACCTGAATGGACATTACAGTTATTGCTATTGAAAGATGACAGAGATTGGAGGTTTAGCTTGACATGTGCTCCTACAGTACATACCTGTTTTCAGCTTTCCTGAGCAGCATGTCCCACCTCTGCCCCAGGCATTCTATCTCTTTGGCAACCTTCTCCTTATCCACGGACTCTGCCAGTTCTGCAACCTTCCCTCCCTCCTTTCTAATCAGCTCTACCGTTGGCTTGCGATCATCCAGCAGCCTCTGCAAAAGCTGTCAAGGGCAAACATAAGGAGATACATATTATTATTAACTTAACTATGCTCGAGCTGAAGTATGGCATTACGTTGTGGGAGCATACATCTATTAAATAATGCCTTTTAAAGCTTTATGGATTGTTACCATGTTTATGAATGAATGCCAATACAAATTGATGGATGCTTTTGCCTTACCTGAGTTGATGTAGAAAGACTGAAACAGATTACTGCTTGTGTGTGTGTGTGCGTGTGTGTGCATAACAACCTCATGGCGACAACATACCTTTTGCTCCTGTATTTGTGCCTTGACCACTTTGAACTCTGCCGATGGGGCCTTCTGATTGGCTATTAGTTCCTCCGTGTCGGTCAGCCAGCTGAGCAGTGACTCCAGAGCATCCTGGAATCTCCCACAATGCAGCAGGGCTTCGTGGAGTTGCGCTGATCGCTCTGCAATCTGCAGACAAACAATAAATATTAATGTCTCTGGCTAAATGCCAAGTAAAACTTACTAACAGCAATACAAAATGCTAACAAATATAAATCTAGCAACTGCAACATTGATTATGTGGTGTACTGAATCAATTTGCTGTGTGTGAGTGAACTAGAACATAGAACACCACCTTATTGTTGAGACTGTTCCACCTTGTGTTTACATCTTCCAGGTCATCCTCGAGGTCTTTAGTGCACGCGCCTTTGGCAGCATTCTGGATCAACCCCTGACCGAGGGAGCTAATGTCTTGAAGCTGTGCCTGCAAGGGCTCAATCTCCTCTTTCTGGAAGACCTGTCATAGGTGAGCCAAGCAGATAAGCACACAATGTGGGAGAAGGTTTTTTTATCAGCTGTAATATGCAGTGCTTGAGTTTTTTACATGTTGTTTACATTGTTCCCATCCACAATGTTAACCTTCAGAATTACATCATATTTTACATCTAATGAATAAATCTTTAATCAGTAATAATCGTTATGCTATCATCATCAGTGTTTGTTTATCAAACAAACACTGATGGGAATGCTCTCTAAGGGCTAGTTGCATCTAGATGGCGATGGAATCAGCTACCCGGCAGCTATCAGTCCATAGCAGCTGTGAAGGATCACGCAGACAGGCCTCTACACTGGGCCAGTGAGCCAAACCTAATTCAGCTATCATGTAATCTGATATGGGAGGACCACAGCCAAGCCAGCAGGCTGGAAGCACTAATCTAACAAGTCATATTTATCTACAGAGAAATGACTGTGCCCACTGTGATGAACAAACACACAGATAAATTAGGCTATTTTTATGGGACAAGCCACCCACCAGGTCCATTTCAGGACAGGAAGCTATGGCAGCCAGTAAGGCCTCAATCTCGTGCTCTCCTGCTTGCCGGAACGCCTGAATGTCGCCGTTAGGCAGACAGGCTTCCACCGACTGCAGGAACTCCTCTAGTTCCTCCATGCTGTATCTGGATGGCCCAGGCTTCAGCTGCCACTGGTGATCAGTGTTTCCACCGTACTCGGGTTGAGTTACTACCACGCTTACTAACTCCTCAGGTGACCCATCCTCCAGCACCTCGGCCGTGGGTAACTCGTGGTAGTCCGTCAGCACCCTGGAGCGCCGTCCGGGGGCCGGTCCAGAAGACGGCAGCCTGCCTACAGAGTGCCTGCCATCTCCAAGGTGGGTCTCGCTGAGTTGGTCCCCGCACTGGGCCTCCTGTACCAGGCTAGCACTGTGGCACAGGTTCGCCCTGGCTGGGGAGAAGGGGAACTCGTCCTGCCCGGAGCTGAGCGATCGCCCTGGCCTCAGCTCCCCAGAGGAGGAAAGGCTCCTGGTGCCTTGCCCTCCGGGTCTCCTGCGGGGCGTGTAAGCATGGCGATCTCTCTCCACGGTGGGGCTGTACAGCCCGGAGTCCTCCTCGGACGTCAGCGAGCTAGTGAGGCTCCGCCCTCTCTTACCATTGGTCAGTCTGGGCCTGTCACCACTGATGTCCGTGCGCAGCAAGGTGCCGCTACGGCTAGCGTTCTCGCTACGGCTAGCGTACTCCATTAAGCTAGCGGCGGGGGAGAATGCTCGCCACGACCGCCGATGGCCGGGCAGGTCCTTGCAGTCGTCGCCGCGGTGACGTGACTTGGGCGGCCGTGAATCCATGCCCCGGATGACATCGCCGTTGAGCTTGAGCCCGTCGAAGGCAACGGTGCATTCGCTCGGTGGGGCTGGCGGCATGCGGCCCAGCAGCTGAAAGGCACTGGATGACGAGAGGCTTCCGTTCCCACACAGGCTGCTAAAGTCCAGCGTGCGGTGAGTGTAGGGCAGCGTGCTGGTGAAGTGGCGGGAGGACAGGCTGCCTTTAGAGCCCGAATCGATCTGCTCGTTGAGGCGCACGGTGTCGTAAATGGACCTCTGTGGCACGTAGCAGTCGTCAATATTCAGATCCTCCTCCTCCCCATTCCCCACACAGGAGGGGTCCTGACGGAGGCAGTCTGGCCTGCTTAGAGGCTTCCCCATCCCAAACAAATGCCTTTATTGTTCAACCGACCCCCGACCCCCGGAACAATGCCGTAATGGGCTTTGAGGTGTGCGTCTCATTAGTGCTACAATACCAGCAACATGTCAACTTGAAATCATTTATTTTAGAAGTGTAGCATAAGTGAATTATAAACAGAACAAACAAACACTGATCTAGTTTCTTGATAGCAAATACTTAGAAATAGAAATCTGATGTTGGCATTCATGCACATTTCTGCATTAATAATACAAATAATTAATAGTCATCTAAATATTAAAACACAAAGCGCACTAAGGAAATAAAAGTGCATCATTAAATACAAAATGTTCCTGGTATAGTAAACTTTACAGCAGCAGAATTATGAGAAATAATGAAACCCAGCCAGCTCTTTCAGTCACATATCCTTTACATATTCCTTCATGTTCACTGCTCTTCGTTCGGCATTGGTAAAACTTCCTTGTTGCCCCTCCGGTCCAAAGTGCAACCTTCTCGTTAAAATTCTTAAATTAAATCTGTGAAAGTTGAGAATAATCTCCAGCATGTACTTGTCCATCCACAGAGCAAGATCCATTGGGCTCTTTAAAAGCCACAGAGCGCTCTCAGACAGGCCGGCACGCCGGGATAAACAAAAAAAGCCTGCCCTTTCTCTCCCATCGCTCCCCTTGCACTGACAGACACCCTTCTGGCAGAGAGCTTCATGCCCCGCCCACTCCTGCTCATTATTCAGGCAACATCTGCCACAACTCCATTTGTGCTGAGGGCTGCTAACACGCATGCTGATTGGTGGAGCCGTGACCCCTTTTTTTTTCCTCTCTTGTAAGTCCCCTTTACGTCTACATAGCCTAGATTACTTTTAATCCCTCCCCTCTATCCCCGACACAGCCTGTGACTGGGGCAAAAGGGAGGAAGGCTACAGGATTGTCTCCTTTAACAAAACAAGAAAAAACTAAAGAACACAGGCTGGCAGGCAGCACCAACGCCCACTGTGATGACATCACACCACGCTGAAATAGATACACAATTCCTCTTCCTTCCCCCCTCTCCTGTCTTTCCTCTCTGAATTCTTTGTGTGGACGCTCGCTGCGAACCCCACAGATATTCTTAATTACTGTGGAATGCAGACGGGGGCGCAGGTCCCAGGTAATTTAACACCCGGCAGCCCAGCCAAGCGCACGTTTCATGTCCGGTGTCCAGCATAGGAAATGAAGGAAATGAATTAAATAAATGAATTGTCATTTCCTGGACTGTCCGTACTCGTTGAACCTAACAAATGTCTCTGTGATGGCGTGTATGGTCGAGTGGAGACGGCAAGAGGACAGTGGCAGCAGAGATGGATAAGAAGTTAAAACCTCTTTCCAACAGGTCGGCTTGTATAGACTGCCCCGCCCATGTCTTTCATGTCACACGAAGCACTGTTGTACGTAATGTGCATTAAAACCACTTCAGCCCAACGCTTGCGTGAAATGTCAAACTCTTGACAATAGTGTCCCCCTCATCAGTCTTCCCCAGTGAATGAGCATGAATGACATTAGATTCTTACTAAGAGCAGTGGGGATTTGTCCTTTTTAGAGGATATTACTTGTAGGGACCTGCTAGATCACTTTGTTTCTTACAGGATCAAAAAGGTGGGAGGAATTTTACAGAATGACCACAACAAGTCATCTCCCTTTGGGCCAAACGATGTAAACGTACAGATCTTCTGGTACACAGTGGGTTCAGGTTGCAGCTTAGGGAGCATGTGTCACCACTCTGTAGCAGTGAGTAAGCAACACTATGTCAATGCGCACTTTTCCCTCTCGGCAATTTCAAAATTCCTTGAACAATTACAGGAGACACTGATGTAACGTCTGCGTCCTAAAGAAAATGATGTTGAAGTAGATGTGTACCCCCCTCCCCCAACCCCATAAGACACGCATGGGGAAATATATACAGCAGAACATCCTCTGTAGTCCTTCCAACAAGGCACGAGAGTCCAGAGTAAAAGCCAGAAGAGAGGCATTTCTTTCAGACCTTGACCTAAAATGGTAAGCGCACACGACATGGCCTGAACAGAGTGCCGTGTCTCTGTCTGCCAATAGTGCCCCGGCGGATACCTATTGGACAAACCTCATCCACTGACGGTAACACAATCGTCTTAAGTTCTTATCTATTTTCCATCTAAGCAGGCCAAAACTTAATAACACAAATAACTTGTGTTCCCATGCTGCATTATTGTTTATCATTTTGGATGTAAAACACTTGTACAAATGAGGACAATGGGGGTTTTCTGCTAGCAGCTGAAGCTGTGTACACCCTGTCCACAGAGAGCCCTGGGAGGCGGTCTATTTAAAAAACCAAGCACCATGATAAATGTTGCTCGGCAACAACTTAAATCAATCAGGCTAAGACAGTGACCCCTAATTGTTTTAAACACAGAACCATACATACATACATACATACATACATACATATATATATCCCACTATACACATTTTAAAAGTCCATTTTAAAAGTCCATTGTAATGTATAGGCTTTCTCAAATGTTTAATCTGTTTACATTAACGACTATCCCATTTCAACCTTAACTAATTTTAATATGGTTTGAAGAAACATTTAAATATATTGTAAAAGGAAATAAACAAAACATTGACTTATTAGAAACTATGTGTCACTATATAAATTAGGCTTTGGAGAATTGTCATTATTAGTGGGGCATGTATTATCCATATACTGTGAATGCAATGGACCTCTAGATTAATAAGTGAAACGAGTGGGGTCCTGCTGGTTACCACCTGGCTCTGTAGTCCATCCCTGCACCACCATCATTCTACATGGACACGTATGCTTTGTTAGCAACAGATGCCTTCAACTAGCAATCCCAAGGGGTTGGCTTTTATGTGACAAGTATGCCCAGTAAAGTACTGGTTAATCATTTGCACCTATAAAATAGCTCATGGGAAATATGCATACATATACTGCCAAAAACAGATGTACCATTCACTCTAACTGCACATAAGAATATCACGTTAATATTAATAGGAAGGAACAAGTTTGAGTAATCCTTTATGAATTTCTACTGTAATTCAATGTTTATTAAAAGTGAGTTTTATAGGGAATTTCAAATGGGGGAGAAGGTTTACCCCTTGAAACCCACAGTTATTCAGATATACAAAAAAGTTCAAAATAGATTTTTTGACCAGAAATTTCCATTGATAATAATTATATGCATGCTCTAATGGAGAATGGAGAAAGTTTGTGCTAGTCATTACTAGCACATATGACATACACTAATAAACTTGCTAGCTGCAATCACCTGTATTAACGCCAAATAGTGGGTACCATTTTGACACAACTATTTTAGCATATTTTGTGTGTGGCAAATAACCCCCTGCCCCTACCCAATAACAAAACACAATAGTTTTTTACACACCTTAAAGGCCTCCAGCTGTTGATTGATAACGTCCGTCTCCATGCCAACTGTCCCCTGGGAGTCCTCTTTCTCCATGGCGCTGTTCACTTTGTTTCTGAACTGCTGCATTTTAGAGTTCAGCTCCTCCAGATGGGTTAGAGTGTCCTGCACATATTCCTCCCTGCCTTTGGCTCTGTCCAGCAGTTTACCACATTGTTTAGTGAGGGCATCAAGGTCTCTCTTCAGGCCCAACAGGTCTGACGACACTTGGGTCTCCAGCATCTTCTTGCAGGTGACCCCAGTATTGGCCGTGTTGGCAGTCAGTTCCTGCAGTTTAGCCACAAAGCTGTGAATGCCGTCCCGCTGCCTTTTAAGGATGGCTAAGTCACGGCCTACAGGCTCCATGCAGTATAGCTCATCGTCAAGCTCCGTGTATTGGGCGAACATCTCACGGATGTTGTTCTGGAACTGGCCAATACCCTGGAGCTTACCTTCTAAGCTGGAGCAGGTCTCCTCCACCTTCTTACTGAGGGAGTCGTACTCTTTCTCGAGGCTGTCGGCTTGCAGTAAGAGATCCGTAACTCCGTCGGCATCCGGGATGTCTACGATAAGTTGTTTGGCCAGGCTCTTGAGGTGCTCAACTTGGTTGTGCACTCCCTCTAAGCTCTTGTGCTGGGCCTTCATGTTAGTTAGGTTCTTGTTGCTATAGGCCTGAGCTCCCTGTGATTCGCAGGCATCCACCTGGTTTTTAGCTCCCTCCAGCTGAGATCTGGCCTCTTTCCGAGTGTCGTTAAATTCCTTCACCGTCTGCGAGATCTTCTCCAGTGTTTCCCTCTTGTTCTGCAGGCTCTCAGTTACAGCGGAGACTCTTTTGCCAATGGCGTTCTTCTCCTCCTCGATGGCGTCAGTGTCCGTGTCGGCCACCTCCAGGAGGCTATCAGCCGCTGTGTTGAGATGCTCTATCATCGCTCGGTGTTTGTCTACGTCCTTCTGGAGGGCTTTCAGCTGGGAGATGGAGCTCTCGACAACCAAGGGATCGACACTGAGCTTGATGCAGCCTTCGCTAGCTTCACACTCCTGGATCCAGGAGCTGAGCTTCTCGGCGTGCTCCTGGTACTTCACAGCTCTCTGCAGAGCCACCTGAAGCTTGTCGGCTCGCTCGGCGGAGTTCTTCTTCACGTCTTTCCAGTTGGAGGAGAGGGTGGAGAGCTGTCCTTGTAGAGCCAGCTTTTCCACCCCGTCTGTGTTCTGAAGAAGGGCGTCGCCCTCTCCGATGATGGCGTGGTACGATTCCTCGTGTTCGCTGAGGCTCTTGTGGTGAGCGCTGTGAGCAGTCAAGCTGTGCTGTAAGGGCTTTACTTTGGCCGGGACGGACTGGGAGTTGGACTGCTCCTGGAGCTTCTCGTCCAGCCACGACTGGAAGTCTTTGGATGTCTGCTGGAACTGCTGAGAGCTGGCGAACGTCGAGTTCAGCTGCTGGATCCGTTTAGCTGCCGAGGACAGAGGCAACAGTCAAGACTAGCCTTTAGGTTATGGTGGATATAATGGACATTGTAAGCTGGTATATCCAGAGGAAAATGCTTGAATGAACACAGTTCCTGCTAAATGTACTTTTAATTAACTAAATTATTTAACGTAAACAAAATGTGTTCTTCCACCTACTGTAAACACGATAATAAAGGTGCACTTTAGTGTCACCAGAATCTCTGCTCCCCTTACAGTGTTCTACAGACACAGACACACGTACCAACACAGCTCCCTGTGTGTGCACCTGTAAACAAACACAATTCACCACCTGCTTGCTCCTCCAGCTGTTTGAGAGGCTTGCTGACGCTCTCCAGCTGCCTGGCTAGGTCAGCTTTGAGATAGTCCTCCGTCACCATAGTTAACAGTTCAGCGCAGAGGGCCTCGGCCTCTGCCAGTTTGGCCTTCTCCTCCTTCAGCTGAGCGGCGGAGGTGCGGACCTGCTCCAGCTGTTTCTTCACAGCGTCGGGCTGGCTGGTGTGACCCTGCTGCTGTTTGAGGTCCGCCTCCAGCCGGGCGTTGCTCTGACTCAGGGCCCTCAGCAGCTCCTGGAACTGGACGGTCTTCTCCGCAGCCAGGTCGATGAGGCTGGCTCGCTGGTTCAGCTGTCCCGTCAAGTCCTGCCATTTCTGGGTGACGGCAGTTAACTCATCCCTCACCAGCTTCACGCTGGACGGGTCCGTCTTGCCCGACGAGCTTACAATTTCCGATGCAGCCTCGTTAAACTGCTCGTACTGAGGCGTGCGGCTCAGGAACTCATTCTGGAGGATCTGCAGGACATGTGGGTTAATATTATTTAATGTCAATGTAAAAATAAATATACAGCCCGTTGAGAGTGACAACCCTCAAACTGTTCTCCACCAAGCTGCTACCACCACAGACAAAATGGGTTACGATGATGCAGTACTACAAATTGTCACCATGCAAGCACTTGAATGTCTAAATGAATGGAAGTCAATGACAATCAATACCTACTGTACTAAGTGTGTTGAGATATATTTAGAAAAACACTGCTCCATTAAGTTGACAGTTAAGTTTAAGAGAACATGTTGTAGTCAGCCAACTGGCGTCCTAACCTTATGGAGGCACTTTTAACGTATTCTTTGTATTTCTTCTATAAAACATCTCTTTGGTTTCCTCCACACACAAACACACAGTCTGCAGTACATTCCTTATTGTGCACATACCTGGACCTGTTGCTTCTGCATTTTGAGCATGTTGGGGTCCATAGAGAGGGGTCCGAGGACGCCAATCATCATCTCTTTCTCTGAGAGCCACTGCCGTAGCTGAAGCTCAGTTGTTTGAAACACGTCCAGGTTCCTGTTGGACTGCTCCAGGAGCTGCTTTCTGTCCTCCACAGAGCCGCTAACATCTGCCCAGGCAGCGTCTGAATAGGAGGCAAGGAAGCCTAGCCGGATCAGTATTCGTAAGCAGAACCTTGCCAACCAACCCTTCGCATCCACCATTCTGCAGGTAACGCTTCAGAGGCTGAGACTGGCTGAGGTTGACCTCATGTTGACCAGATTACCATCAATCCTTGAGTAAAAATATGAGCTGGTGAACATGCATGAGAACTTGCGGATATGTCACCAGGGCAACGTAATAGCAGTGTGAATAAGGGTTGCACTATATTGAAAACTGCAATATTGA
>JAODVN010167790.1:0-13904 GCA_025434125.1 Chologaster cornuta
AGAGAGAGAGCGGGAGAGAGAGAGAGAGAGAGAGAGAGAGAGAGAGAGAGAGAGAGGGGGATACATTAGCATGTAAAAATAGAGTTGGCTCTACTGTGGGTGGCCTTTCGGCCTAAGGGCAAGAGTCATTTGGACTCTACCAATGTCAACCACTAAAGCTCCACTCAGTGATTCCAGCTTAACTAGAGACACAGAGCATTTACAGACCAGTACACGTAAACGTCACCTGGAGTAAATAGAGTAAATGCTTTGCCCTTACAGAGATCCCTAAAACAAACAATACAGCTGGTGAACAGAGAGCATATGTTCTGTATGCTGCATTTCAGTAACACAATGCTTTTGCCCTCTTTCACGGCCGTTTTACTGCTCTTCAAGCCATGGAAACACATGGGAGTTTTTAAAACAATTAGTCCTGCAAAATTAGAACCATTATGTGGTTAGAGGTTTCAGAAGACGGCAACAGGAAGAAGATTGGAAGAAGAGGACGAGTAGAGGTTAGTGAGAAAGGCTGAACAAGAGCTGGCAAGAGACGAGACCAAGGCAAGGATGATTAAAGCAATACTTGTTAAACCCTCCACTCTTCCTTACCTCAATAGAAGTACAAACACTGATGATGACGACAATACCTTGTTCGCTGTAGACTTAGTAATGTGTCAGAAACTTACAAAGATCATAAAATATCAAATGACCTTGGAATGCTTATTGTTATGTAATTTACCATAAGTACTGTAATTCCATTTGGTTTAAAACAGAAATATAAGTTAAACCATATAGTACATTTTGAGTAGGACTTTACTATATGATGCTGAAAGACCAAGATAAGAGATCATACCAGCATCTTTTAGCATAAATTAGGACCAGGAGCCTAATTTTCACTGTATTTACAAATGTGGCAGAGTGATTGATCATACAATATATAAAAATGATACTGTATATAGTTATGTGTCTATTACAGAAAGGTTCACACGTTTATGGGACACAATCATTGAGACCAACATAACACAGATCACAGATCCCTCCTCAATACTGAACAAGTATGTATTATTCAATGTAGTATACATGTTAGAAGTATGCTTTTTAGAAATAATGTTACAGTAGGTTGGAAGGTTCATGCTGAGCAATGCATGGAATTATAAGGAAGCTTCACAGTCAAGGGTTTAACCAGGCTTAAGAAGAGGCCGAGCGTAAGCAGGCAATCAAGGAAGCTAACATTGTGACATTTGGAGAGAGGAAAAAGGAGAGTTCTCAGACACACTGAATTAAAATTGCCGTAACCTCTGACCCTATTTAGATGACTTCCTCTGGGAATGGGTGGCTGGTAGTCATCAAATCACTGTCATAACATGCCAGGGAGTAAAGCAGCAAACCACCCCTGGTGCCATCCAGGTACAATAGTAAATTCAAACTTTTTCTCTTATTTTATTATTATAAAATAATGTTTAACACAACCTCTGCTCCATAGCAGACTCCATCTCACAAAACGATTATTTTTGCCTCTGTCTCTATGCCTTAGTTTTGGTATGAAGCAATAGCCACGCATAGAGAAAAGAGTGGCACATGGGGACAATGTAGCAGCAATAGAAGCAGCCAAGCCTTTCTCTCTCAATGTGCGTCAGAAGTCAATGTGATCTGTAGGATTAGCACTGCCAAATCATTACAACACAGATTAGCACTGCTGCTAGCTAGTAATGGCTCCTTGTTGACTCAATGTCTCAATGGACTGGATGTCCTTGGCTTCCATCTAATAGTTGGTGCATTTATTGGGCTTCCAGTTCTGTTTTATTGACAGAGAGCTGCAGAAAGTATCAAGTAGATGGTACTCTGGGATTTATAAATATGCATAGAATCTAAAGACAACCCAGACAGATCTAAACTGAAAGTACAAAAGGTATTGAGTGTGATGGGTCTGGAAACTTCACTAACAAGATACATTATGAAGCATCCTACATTGAATTACAGTTGTGTGTTGCAGAAGCAAGCTTTCCCCATTGTCATGGGGAACCCAACTCCCTTACTGTCAGTTCACTTGTACTTCACAGTTCATCATTTACAAAGTTAGACACATCTTCCAGTAAGATATGGTGCTAATGTAAAGTTTCTATTAAGTTATTCCTGTAAAGGTAAGAAAAACATAATTGGAGTGCCGATAACGAAAGCAAGTAAGACACATGAATTGTGCATTGTACAAAATGTCTTTTACAAACCAGCATAATTTCCATACTGTGTTTCTAAGGTAAGTGGTCACCGGTAAGAGACAGTGGAACAACCATTTCCATCAAATGTTTTCATGCTGAATTTCTCAGCTAAAATTTAAATTTTCATTGAAAGTAAAATAACAAATTTAATTTTGTGTGAAATGAATCTATTTGTAAAAAAGTCATTTTCTAGGCCTGTGGTCTTTACCAGGATTTACGTAACTAAGCAAAGATGAGAGGAGGGCCATGTGGAGGGATAGATGTAACTCTTCAAAAATGAAATAGGGTCACACTACATTTTGTGTGAGTATTGCAAAATGCACAAAAATGTGCAAAAAGCATTTGTCTGCAAGTTCTGCAGATAAACCAGTACTTGCAGTACTGCAGATAAACCAGAAGTTACCATACAGATAAGTTTAGGATATGCTGTATATCTGTGGATTTAAATGTCTAGTTCTGTGTGCGAGCATGCTTGTGTGTGCAACATGCACACATTTTTCCATCCTTTATCCAGCATCGTACAGCATCAGCAGCCATCCATGGCAAAAGAACATGTATTTATTGCACACTGGCCTTCATACATCTTCTTACACTTATGCATCATTCTCTCTTCACACACACCTACGCCACAACTCATTTTGAGGGCAGCTGAACTTGATGGCAATACCCAGGCCCAGAATAAATCCTCTTTAAACATTGCATTTTATGTCAAATCAATAAGTATGTCATGCATTTGAATTGGAGATTGGTGACATTTGCTCAGCATTTTTTTTGTTTTGTAAGAAATATTTGTGCTCTTGATAATTTAAGAATTGGATTACCATGGGATATAATCAAGCTGCAAGGGTAAAACAATGAAAGATGTAGATGGAGTTCATGGAGTATTAATGATGGATTTAGCTGAATAAAGTTATTCTGTGACTGAATAATTATGCAGATAAATTGTTTCTACCAGATTGACAATAGGAACAAAGGTGATAAAAGATTTGGTCCTTTGGGAGGCTATGTTGACAATAAGAAAACAATTACATTACAATAATATATAAACCCTAAATGCAACATTGTCACATGGCTTGTAGCTATAAGTTATTTGTTGTGTTCTTTTAAATTCTTCAAATCCCCTGTTTCTTTAAATCTCCACAAAATGTAGTTAGTGTTTATGACCTGGCGCCAATTATAACAAACAGTTATTGTAACACAATTGAATAATAGTGACATCAGATTATTTTAAATAAATGTATTACAAAAGCAAATTAAAACATGTTATTTTATTTGGCACAACACAAAAGTGCTTCATGATAACACTGATAATGATTATTTGACATGACAACAAACTCATGGTACAAATATTGGTCTCATATATTTGGTTTTGGTATAAAATCTGTCCTTTTGTTCTAATTTTGCCAAAATCAAGTGACATTTGCTCATATATGGTATATCATAGTAGATAAACGTACATTATCCTTTTGTCTAGGACTATAAATTGTATACCAAAGAAGCAAGTCTTTCATTTTAGTGTAGAAACCTATACCACAGAAATACATAATGTAAAATGTACATAATGTTTGGCTTTCTATCAAAGTACAAATAGAACATAACCCTTCCTAAAATCAATAACTTATAGAAATTGCATTTTTATTGTTATTATTGCAGACAAACCCCCAGCTCATAATTTCACATTGTTTGGTCAGATATACAAGTCATTGTCAGAACAGTTGAAAGCACAATAACACAATATTCATTTTTTTTATATAAAAAATGAATCAAAATAGAGAATCTTTGGTGGCTACTTAAAAATAGAATTAAAATGTCTATATAAAAATGCATCATAAGACAATATGAATAACTCACAATACATAACAGGTCAAAGGCTACAGCAAATGGCCAATAAGGCAAAGAAATCCAGCTTCAACATAAGAGGAAGTGTTTTTAAACAATGACACTTTTATTAAATCCCAATAAGATCATAAATTACATGAGACCTTCAGAGTGTGGCTGTCTTTGGACAGTATCCTGGCACCTTGATACAATGCACAGAAAACCATTGAGGTATTTCATTTGGATTACTATATGCCTGGACGACAGGAGAGACATAAAAGTGCATAATAATTAAACTCATGTCCACTCCCATCTTTAGGAAACATTGGACCTGTTTCATTCCAAAATGTTCCTGCCTCCAGTACTGGAATTGCCCTTGCTCAGTTTGTATAAGGCGCCATGATTTACGATTACCAAGAGGCTAAAATTGACCCAGCCACCACAGATGGATGATACTTGTTTCATTACCAAGTGCCTCCAGGAAGGAAGTGAGCAAGGGTTTGTGAAGGTTAAACAACAAAATAAATCTTTGGATTAAAACATGCCCATGATGGCCACTTGGTGGTTATCATTCATCGTGGTAGTAGAAATAGATTAACAATTATAGAAATATAACCTTTTTGAAACATATACTCATTAATGTTCCAAAAAACAAGGTAATCTTGCAGTTTTCTGTCAAAATAAAACAGTCACAGCAGCAGTGATATGCCATCTCTCTTCTAGTCACCTGCTCCTGCCGAGAGATGTACTACCAATCAGTGATCAGTTTGAGATACTTCACTTTGTAAACGTTCAGAGGAAGAAAGAGCAGCTCACAAGTTCAAGGTCATTCCTACTCGTCTTGGTTTTTGCTAATGGATGCTAAATACACTAGATTGGTGTTCAGCAAATTTATCTTCACAAAGTTTATTCAGGTTAAAATGTCTTAAACCATTTTCTAACCAATTTTGACACTGGAATACTTATTTTGCTCAATGCATGTGGTCTGGATTTTAATTCCACAATGGAAAAACTCTATGTTGATGTGTTATTTTCTAATGGCTTTTAACAATATGTATGTAGTCCTTTAACCTATCCACTAACACAGCATTCTCATCAATCGTTTTGACCATTTGGCATCATTCTTCGTGTGCATACTGTATGGGCTTCTTCATTCATTTGGAACTCTATGAAGAGTTTTTGGGACCATGACATCATACATCCAGCACCATGTCATAGTTTGTGTCTTTCTTTCGCTTGCCACACTTATTTATCAGCACTGCATACAACGTCAGAAGCATGACCCAGTAACTGGCGTACACAATCACCCCGATGATCAGAACAATTTTCTCAGAGTCTGGGAATGGTGTTCTAGTCTCCTGAATTATAGTGTAGATAATCCCAATGAAGAGGATTGTGAACCAAATGGATATTGGAACCAGGCCAATGAAGTTCACCACAATTGTTTTTCTGCCTGAAGTTCCCCATCCTGCTTTGTTAATTGTTGCTATTGCGAACATCTTTGCTGGCAACAGACTTGACATATACAACACTGAATAGAATGACATGAACACCATGACAATGTTACCTCGAAGGCAACTGGCAAATGAGGACTTGATCAGTGCCACAGCCTGCACAATGAGCAGGAACAGGAGGATATTCCAGAGCCTCCCTTGGTAGAAGAGCTGTATTGCTGTAGCGATGAGGAAAAATGGAAAGAATCCTGTGATCACTGCCTCGTAGGTCATCCAAAGATGGTGTTTGTGAAACCACATTGAGTTGTAGAGCCACTCTCTGAAGTAGGACTTACTCCATCGTGTCTGCTGGTTAAGCCAGCGCAGGTATGTAATCGGTGTCTCGGTGAGACACTTGGATCGAGCTGTGTATTTGGTAGCGTACCCAAGGCTGAGGACCCGGTTTGTAAGGTGGCGGTCATCACCGAAACTGCAATGAGAGCCCATGAAGGTCTGGTTGTACCACTCCTCCAGGAACTCGTGCAGAAGGGAATTCCGGTACATTCCCAAAGGCCCGCTGATACACTGGACACAGCCGAAGTAAGACTGGCATGCCCTCTCGATGTTGAAGGCCATCCAGTACCGCACACTGCTCAAGAAGGAGATCCATGACTCATATTTATTTAGGATCTAGAGGAAGAACGGAAGGGGTACGATTGGACAAATCAGAGAATGTGTTATAAAGAGCCTATCGTTAAATAGCCTGTCATATAATTTAATTATGACATCCATCCATGAGCATTTAGAGACAAGTTATCTCAAATAGGTATCTGACCTTTATAGCATAGTGCAACATTTAAATCCTCAAGAAACAATACAAATCTTAAAATCATACTGCTTTGACGTTAAAGTAAAAATAGTAAAAAATATGTTAAAAGATGATGATACCTGTACATCTCCTCCTACCCCACCCACCATGGGGTCTTCTTCTAGAACCTTCACCATCTCCACTGAAGATGCTGGATCTAGCATGGTGTCAGAGTCACAGACCTAACACATCAAACACAGGGCTGAGAAACAGATAACACTTCCATTTGCACATGACTGACATGTGTATGACTGCAAGTAACATAATCATATTGAGTTAGAATCCTGTTGAATCAAACCCAAGCTTTGATAAATTCTCATTTTAAACAGAAACACAGTTCACACAAAAACACATTTTTGACTGATGTATTGTATATCAGGTTACATAAACTGGATCTGTGTAATACACACAATGCATAACTAACACTCAACGGTACTACATATTAAGAGTGTTGAGCCATTCTGACGTTTACTTAAGGTATTTTTAATTTTAGCACTGGTTCTCTCTCTTTAGTCTACAGTACACTCCTCTCTTTTTATGCACTCCATAAATGGTTGTGATGAACAACAAAATCTGACATTTGAGAAAAATGATAGTCCTCATTCAACAATAATCTGAAATAAAAGTAAAATAACATGCATGTCTGCAGAAACCTTAAAGATATCCCTCAAAAAGCTTGCAGATGTTTTAATGAAATTTAGAAGATTAGAATGTAATTTGGAGTGTAATGTTTTGAAATCTGTATTAAAATTTGATGTAAGCGATTCTAATAAAATACACTGAAATTAAAAATATTGGACACAATTACCTCTTTCTCAATCACCAGTAACTCACTCACTGCACTGTACAGTAAGACTTAACAATCCTCTGAAAACGTTAAATAGTTCATATCAACAATAGGCTTTCCTTAAAACTACTATAAAACTGAATTAAACTGATAGACTATACATTTGTTTCATGGTTGGCTTTGATGCTTGCTATGTTACAATAGTGCCTACCTTTAATTGAAATGTGGATACAATAAACTGTCCAGAGCTGTTATAACAAATACCAGTGATGTGAGTTAACCAGTGCAGTTTTGCAGCATCATTCATTTGCCCCATACTGTAGCATCTGGTTTGTGCAAATAAAGTGTGATTGCTTAGTGCTGAAATTGTATCCAGTCTGTTTAGTATAAGCAAGGAAAGACAAGAAATATCTAAATGTACTTTGGTATGAACCTATACAATAATGTAACATTGAGAGCTACACCAATGAAAGGTACAGGTTTGGCAGAATAGCACAATTCCACTTAATCCACATACATTTGGTCATAACATGGCCTGAATCTAAAATATCCAGTTGAGACCCCATGCTAGGGGTGGTGATTAATTGGTGACTGATCTCAGTTCCACTAAGCAGCTGTTTACCCTAATTGCAATGAAATACATGTATTATGTAATTAAACATCTTTTTGGGGATTTTGGGTTCTGTTACCCATAATGATTATATTACCCTTGTGAAAGAATTGTTGGTTTTGTTGGAACACTAGTTTGAGTCATACATGCTTAGAACTAATGTGTGCTTGTAATTACTTGCTATTGGTTGACCTTTGTACATTATAAGAGGCTCATACGTTATAATGACACAACATATTGTGTTGTACATATTTGATTCAACACATTTATTTTGGTTTAATATTGTTCATTCATTAAATGTAGCCTGAAATGTTCTGCCAGGTTATGTATTAGGCTGGATCATTTTGGAACATAAGTTTATGTCTGCTGGTTATACACTTTTCTATAGAATATAGACTACTGCTCTATACTGTACAGCCAGCTATCAGTTTGTGGTGAAGGTAAATGATTGCACTAAAACATATTACACCCTGGAATGTTGTATAATGTATTAATTCCCAGTCACAATCCTCTTAACTGGCACAAACGTGTTACATTAACCGTAACAAATCAATACATATTCCAAGTTAATTAAGACTTGTGTTACTAAATAGTGGCTATATGCTATTCTGTGACACAATTATGTGTCCCAACTCAGATGTTGAATACCACTATTCTAAATGATGTAACATTTCTGTGAAAAAGATCCACTCCTACACCAAGCTGTCAGCTAACAATAACCTTTTTTAATGCTACGCTACATGACACGATGCTAACAGCCACCATCCAACTAACACAAAAGACTCTTTGTAAACCCTGAATTTGAATAGTCCCCTTTTTCCTTATCCCTCTCGCTTTGTCTACTCTCCATCGTTCAATTCCGTTTCTATGCCTTACCTGCATGTCTTCTCTTATCACTCCATTTATCTTTTGATTCCTTAAAGAACCCATTTTGTGTGTGTTTGCCTGATAAGTTGTCTGTATGCCGGTTTAGGACATCCACCTTATCAGAACAAAAACACATGGCTTGCCATGTGCTCTCACACCATCACTCACTCTTGCTCCGTTGTTCTCATCCTTCTGGAAGCTTCCACTTGATTTGAAATGCTACACCTTTTTCTGTTCTGTCCTGTTCACATGAATCTAGTCTATAGTCTGTTTGTTCATCTATCATATGCATCTGTCTAGCCATCCATCCATCTCTCTATCTTATACACCTTTCAACGATCCAGCCAACATCATCCTTCCATCATCTCTCCATTAAGTCATAATTTATTCATCACCCATTTATCAATCTATCATCCATCCGGTTTGTCCATCCGTCTACGATCCCTCCATTTTTGCACCCTCCTAACACCTCCATCCATACATCATAAATCCACTTGTCCATCCACACATCCATCCTTAAATCCATCCTTCCTTCTATTCATCCATCTATCCATCCACCCATAAATTACTTCATCCATCCTTCCATCCACCCATCCATCCATCCATCATCCATGTATCCACCCATCCATTACTTAATCCATCCATCCATTCGTCCATCCATCCATCAATCTATCTATCTATCCACCCATCCATTACTTCATCCATCCATCCATTCGTCCATCCATCCATCAATCCATCCATCCATCCGTCTATCCACCTATCATTACTTCATCCATCCTTCCATCCACCAGTCCATACATCCGTCCATTATTTCGTCCATCCGTCCATCCATCCATCCGTCCGTCCGTCCATCCGTCCATTTGTCCACCCGTCCACACATCCACGGTGCTAACTCGGTATGTACCTACCTGCACATAGTCCACGCTCCTGCCCAGTGCTTTGAAGGCCGTGTACATGACCTCTCTCTTCCCTCCCCACTTCTGCATGACGCAGACACACTTGTTGTCCAGCACCAGCTGGGAGACACACTTAAGGCTTTCTGCGTAGCTCTGGTCCGCCTCCTCAGCCCCCCTGTGGTGGTAGTTGCTCCTCCACACGTATGTGACCGCCTTGTCCCGTCCCATGATGTCTCGGAATATCTCCATCATGTAAAGGTCGTCGTCTGTGTTCCCGTCGATCACCATGATCACTTTGATGCCCGGATAGGTCAGCCTCTTCACCGACATAAGGCATTTCCTCAGGTAGTTAGGGTCCTCCTGATAGGCAGCGATGCACAGTGCCAGCGTTTTGTTCAGTTTGATGGGCGTCTCCAACGAGCGCCGCATGTTCCGGTGTTCCAAGAGTGCAAAGAGGCTCTGGATGATGAGGTGGATTACCAAGATGGCGCCGTACAAACCGAACGACAGGTGGTTGTGGGCTGTCGTGAAGAACTGGTAGCCCATAATGTAGGCAGTTGAGATGCCCACCAGGAGAGCCACGCCAAACATGACGGTCCCAAATATCCGCAGGTAGGTGAGGACCCTGTGGCATCTCATCTAGAGACAAAAAAGAAATAAGAAGAAATGAAAAGAAAATAATATTTAAATAGAGGATTTCAAACACACAAATTCTCATTCATGGCCTCTCAGTGTAGTTGGGGGGAAATTGATGACCATATTTTTAGGTACAAGGTCTAATTTATAGTAAAATGAAAATGGCATATTATAATGCATGCTACAGTATATTTTCTAAAAAGATACCTACATAGAAATATACCATGTTTAAAATGGCGCATCCCAAATTGAGACACATTATATTACATATATATTAATTTATTTTGTTTCCCCCTAAATCTCCTCTGTGTGGGTGGGCATGTATTTAAAGATGTCTTGACCCAATTAACTGATACACTGTCCAAGCTCATGGTGCTTAACCCTCCTCAAATTGAATGATTTCACTCCAGGTCTCTTAATCCAACATTCTTTTACATTTACATGCAATCACGCATAGGTCTAAGATAACACTTGACTGTTGCGAATGCGGAGACCTAGGAAACTAAGGTTTCCCTGAAAACCATTGTGTGTGTATTAAGTGTGGTGGTGTGGTGGTACAGCTGCCACCATCTGTTTGGCAGACCCTTGAGGACCAGCTCAGCGTGGCCTAGATCGGCTCAAGGCAGGGCGGACCACCCTGTGATGTCATCTGTTTATATCGTCGTGGGAAGAATAGCTTTTGGTTTGTAAAAGGCTGCACATGTCTTTCACCCTTCTTGTCTTCCAGAAGACCTCCCCCGACAGCCTTTTTGAATCATTCAGTTGCGCAATGGCCAGCTTTATAAGGCAATGCACAGTAGAGTAAAAGAGGATTCTTGTGTGTTCGTATGATGATTTGACTTACAATGTTCTCAGTACACACTGTATGTTGTTTTTGCAACATAAACTGTATTAGTTGTTTTTTATATTTTTATAACATAACAATGTGATTTAATGGATGTAGAAATGATATCAGGCCAAAGTGTAACAGAGGACCAGTTGTGATGCAGTTTATCATTGGATTTGCCACGACTACAAAGTCCAAAGGTCTCAAATGTAATATTCATATATTTTTGATGGTGATGTAGTTGGTATTCGTATTGGGTTAAGCTACTTTCTGTTAGGCTAAATGTTTCATAGTAACAGTTTGTTTAACTGCTTCGGTACTGACAAGCACATTACCGCTGCAATGATTGCAGTGTGCATGAATGGCATGTAATGTCAATGATCTATGGGGAGCATATCAGCCTCTGGTGTAATAGATCAGTCATGCAGACAAGATTCCTGTCAGCCCAACTGCTTCCTTGGCCTGGCTGCGGTGCTCCAAGCCACACCTAAGAGAACACGAGACCGAGGCAGGGAAGGAACATGCATGTGAGAGAACGGTTGTAAATAGAGGACGGGGCAAAGATGGAATCGAAAGGAGAAGCAGACCAAAATGACGGAAGCTGATATGTGACGGATGTAAAGCTAGATAAAGGAGAGCGAGCAGGCACACATCATGAAACAACGTACTGGTTAATGGTGTGGTGCTACGCTCAGACATAACGCCTTGCTCGTGTTATAATTATGAGAGGCCACAACCGAAGTAGACTGCAGACCTCTCTGGCACGTGGCAAGACTCTCAACGCCAGTCTCTCATTTACAAGACCCCTGACACACACACACATACGCTCTCACTTAAATATATACATAAAAGAGAGAGAGACAGAGAGAGAGACAGAGAGAGAGAGAGAGCCAATATACATGCACTCTCTCTCTTCAGTGTGCACAGTATGAGCTGAATATACATTATGAATTACTACTTATTTGGCCTGGTGTGTGTGTGTGTTTGTGCGTGCAGGATAGGTAGTGCAGAAGAAACCCTACGAACCCTTGAGTACAGCACTGTTGCATGTACTAGGTATGGCAATAAAATTATGTTTTCATCTTGCAGTAAATCCAATTTATCCTGTTCATCCTGTAGACAAAAATAGATGTAAAGCTTATAATAGTTGTTTATAGATTAACTATTTCATTTCATGTTTACTGCAGGAAGTGTAATGGTGTATATTGTCTTATTCGTATCATGAATATAGCCAATATTGCTTGTCAAGCCAACCTCAGATAGACTGTAGCTTGCCTTGGAAGCCATAGAACTCCCAGTAATGTATTAATATTTTCTAACCCCATAAGTTTCTTTTAAAGAGAAAAATCTGAGAAACCTACAGTATAAACACAAATAAGAATTTCTCCTTCAGAAACAATTTCCACTGGGTACTGTTACACCATTTTGGAAAGGAGAGAAGATTTTCTTTCATGAAGCTAAGACACCCTGATGATTGGTATACATACTGATTTAATGTACTGTAAAGTACCAAACACTGGGCTCGTGCATGGCCTCAGCCTAAGCTTTTAATCAAGGGAGGCTCTGTGACATAGGAGGTGTCATCGGCACGTGTAGTGATGTCACTTTGGCACAGAATGGAAGTATATGTGAGAACAGGCCTGTTTTCCGTCACTGAAGGTGTTTCTTCCCCGGTGTGCATATGGCATTCAAGGTTAATTGCATGTACTGTATTGATATGATGTCAATGGTGTCTGTTATTTTTTTTTTTTTTTTTTTTGTGCGTGTGTGTTTGTATGTGTTTCCAACCGTTTGGTGACCTTGGGCTATATGCTTTAGCAGCCTCACTGACGTTATCAAATAACTTCTCAGGGAAAACACCCACTGGCTCTGTCTCAGAGATAACATTACAACACGAGTGAACCTATGTTTTGGCTTTGCACCCATTCTCACAGAAAAGAAAAGCTGCTTATATGACAGAAGCAACAAAGCAGTGAAATAATATGTGAATGAATAAATGAAAAAATGAATGAAATGAAGAAGGATGGCTGAGGAAGAGTTCCTGTTTTCCACAAAAAAACTGCAGCTACAGCAAAATGACTCGAGGCAACATAAACAAATCCATGATTGAAAAAACGAATTATTCATGTAATTATTTAAATAACAGATTAATTAATTAATTAATTAAGGAATGAATGAAAGGAAAAGCTCAGATCGTTGCCCCACAGCTGGGCTCTCAAGAGAGAGAAACTGAGGTTTGGCACATTTAACAGACTAACCAAAAGACAGATGACCAGATGGTTTTCTAGCTAGTCACATTACTTTTGATGATGTATAGATGGGCAAACGAGTTTCAGATTAAATGAAGGATGCTGATGGATGTTTTGACGGCTTCAAGAATCAATGGCAAGACATGAGTATGTTTCCATATGTGCTGAGTAGGTTCCACAATCTGGATCTATTTTTATAATCAGGCTTTGGTGGAGAAATTTACATTTTGAGACCGTTACAAGACGAAAATCATACAATCATAAATTGTGAAATATGACTGGTGCCCCAGCAGATTTTTTTTACCATAAGCCCTGAGGCTTATTCAATTCTCCTGAACTTTGGGTGCCTAAAGGAAACACATCACCATTGGCTGGGAAATAAATCTTATACAGTATACCCTATATATATATACTGTACACAGTATACACACAGAGAGAGAGAGAGAGAGAGAGAGAGAGAGAGAGAGAGATTTACAATGGTTGTCATTACGTCTTCTGTTGAAGGCTGGCCAAAGGTGTGTGTGTGTGCGTGTGTGTCTGCATATGTGTTTGTGTGTGTGCTCATCCTGTACTGTACAACATGTGCAACCGTCTGTCCATCTGCAAAGTGGAATGTTAGAGACAGTGTGTGTGTGTGTGTGTGTGTGCGCGCATGCATTTGTTTGTGTGTGTGTGTGTGTGTGTGTGAGTGTGTTCGTGCACAGAGGGGTAAGCCAAAT
>JAODVN010167897.1:0-13902 GCA_025434125.1 Chologaster cornuta
TAAAATATTCGGCTTCTCATCTATATACACTTGTACGTAAAAAAATAAGTGTACAAAATAACTATATATATATATATATATAATCACTCCATCATGCAGGAACACACATTAGCTCTCGGTCTGTCCCATTGGTCTACGAACTGTAAGCTCACAGCACAGCAAACAACAGCTACGCGTGATGTGTGCTAATCATGCATGCACTTTGCGTGCATTTTTCTATTCGTGCCTGGGTTCGTTTACGATTGTGTGTGTATGATTGTGTGTGTGCATAATAGGTGTCGTTGCCGTGAGGCTATAGCGGGACAGCTGGCCCTGTTTTGTAACCAGACCTGGTCTGGACTGGAGGCTTCAGCGCTTCTCAAGCCGTTCTCTACAGCTGCCAGAACTTGCAGCGTTCAAAAACCATTATTAACTCCCGAGGGATCCTCAGACTGTAACTCAGCATAGCGATAAGCGTTTGTTGTGCAAACATTCTTTGTAAAAACATGATTATGCTCTTGGTACTGCACACAGAACAGTCGTAACTATATCACATGTACTGTATATTCTCTACTGTCCCAATGAGAGACACAGCAGCACCATTATGTTCCTGTCCAAATATTCACGTTCGTTTTGAGAGGGTACAAGTACAGCATAAGAAGATTTGGGTACGGATGAAAACAGTTCCAAAATTGGCGTTTCCTATATTTATTCAGTTGTTTTGCGTGTTAGCCCATTAGACTAAAGGTGCATCTGACTCAGATTGGCCTGCCAGGAACTAAGTGCCATCCCTAGCCATGACTAACCGTTGTGTTGCCTGCTTCCTATACTGTATAGGAACCTGTGATTAGTGAGCTGACGCACCTACATGACACACAGACACAGACCGAGCCAGGGCCTTGCTGTGCTTTGATCCTGGGGAGTTTTAATTGACTGCTGTTCCGTCAGTCACGGCCTCAGGTAATCAACCAGGCCTTTTGTTAGCCCTAATGAGGGGTAGGGAATGTTTATCTATACTTCAGTATGTCTGTCTGTGTCTGCATGTCTGCCTGCCTGTCTGCCTGCCTGCCTGTCTGCTTGCCTGTCTGCCTGCCTGTCTGCCTGCCTGTCTGTGTCTGCCTGTCTGTCTGTCTGTGTCTGCCTGCCTGTCTGCCTGTCTGTCTGTGTCTGCCTGTCTGTCTGTGTCTGTCCCTGTCTGTCTGTCTGTGTCTGTCTGTCTGTCTGTCTGTCTGTCTGTCTGTCTGTGTCTGCCTGCCTGTCTGCCTGTCTGCCTGCCTGCATGTCTGCCTGCCTGTCTGTGTCTGCCTGTCTGTCTGTCTGTGTCTGCCTGCCTGTCTGCCTGTCTGCCTGTCTGCCTGCCTGCATGTCTGCCTGTCTGTCTGTGTCTGTCTGCCTGTCTGTCTCTGTCTGTCTCTGTCTGTCTGCGTCTGTCTGTCTGTCTGTCTGCCGCCTCAGGCCTGGGTGTTTCATGTCCCACAATCCACTCGTTTGTTCCATTAGAAGGCTCAGCTGCGACATCGTGGTACGGTGCCCTCGTCAAAGTTTATGATTCGTTGATTTTAATAGTCCGTCGTGTTCCTCGGTGCGGATGCTGAAAAAACGCCAGCTAGCGTTAAGCACTGCCATGGCGTAATGAGAGGCAGGTGCTGCAGACGCCGGCTGAAGATTGCAATGCCCCAGAGCCAAAATATGATGCATCTTTTTTGGTTGTTGTCGCTGGAAATTCTCTAACAATTAATTACCTGATGGATTTTTTTTCCAGGGCGAGGTAAATCCAAGTATTTAGGAAGAACATTGTGGCGCACTTGTATGTGATGAAACGTGAACAAAAACATTGTAGATTACAGTGTAACGTATTTTCATTACCACTTGTGATATTGCACGTTTAACCAAGGCGAGCATATTACACAGCTAGAACCAGAGTGTTTAAAGCCCACACTATACAAGACGGACACTTATTTAGCCTTGGTTCTCTTGCAGGAGAACCTGTGTGTGTGTGTGTGTGTGTGTGTGTGTGTACGTGTGCGTGCGTGACCGCTGTACTCCCTCCCAATGCACATACAACATTGTCACGTGCGTTTATGTATGAGTAGCTAGCTGTCTCAGGTGTATCTAAATACACGGAGTTCAAGTAGCAAATGTCAAGCATTTAAAGTAGGGAATGAGAACAGTACCACTAAAGTGAAGGTTTTAAACACACTTGGCTAACTGTCAGTCTAGATTTCGAGTACCTCCGTACTGTTTCACATTTGGAATGCAAAGCCTCGGTTTAATCAAAGGTTTTAATGAAAGGCCTTTGCTCCTCATCTTTAACACACGCACACAGAGGTGTGCTCATTGCTGCTGACAGGCACACACATGTAACCGATAGTCTGGACACCAGGCATACCTCTGTGCTGTCAACAGAGAGTCAGCAGGCATCCGCTGAGAACCAGGTTCTGCTCCATACGACCCAGCGCAGAGCAGCAGCCTCCAGCTAACGCAGCAGCACTCACAGCCTATAGGCCCAGCTAACCCGCTCTCCGCTCGTTTCCTAAGCGCTCTCGCAGACGGGAAACAGATCCTCCGTGGGGGAAGGGGCCGCGCGGGCACACAAGGGTTTCTGATCAGCGCTGATCCCCGCGCCGTTTGTTGTTTTCAGGCGATGAGGTTTTGTTATGAAGAACAGAGGCCAGTGGCCTGGATCTCGGCTCAGCAGCCGGGAGCCAGGCACATACCTCTGTGTTTGACGCCTGGTTTGCTGACCTGCGCCCCTTACACACTGGATGCGTAGTTGTCTACCTTTTCACAGGAATCCCATGCATTGCGTATGCAGTAGCGTCAGGTAAAGAGTAGCGTCAAGTTGAATGTTTCATTGTGGCTGCTTAAAAAGCTATGCAGCGTAAGGAAACTACACATCCAGCATGTAAGCGTTAGGTGTGTGGTTGTGTGTGTGTGTGGTAAACATTTATAAGGTGTAAGAAAAGCGTATTCACTTTTAATGTTTTTCCCACAAGACAACATTTCTCTTTTTCATCTGTCCAAGCAGTTTGCTCAACCACCGTGAATTGTGAAAAGTTTGAATTTGAGCCCTGTTTGTGAAGCGTCTCTTGTTATATGGGAGGGAAAGAGCTGACTATATAGCGAATATTCCACCATAACACTTCTCTTTCTATATCATTGTCTTTGTCTTTACCCCTTTATCTCTCGGGAGTTTTCCTGGTGGTCCTTCTTGTGAAGAACCATTTTTCACTGTCCCTTTGAAAAGCTGCATAGCCTGTGAGTTTCCACTTAAACCCTTACTGGCAGGGAATCTTTCCCAGTCAGATGGCCAGTTGTGTATTGGCATTTCTCGGGGTCTCCAGTGGGGAATAAAGGATCCTGCTGTCTGGGTTCTCTGCCACCACCCCCCCCCCCCGCGACAATAGGTGCCTTTCTCCTCCCTCTCATTTCCCTGCCGAGCTGGGAAGAGTAAATATTTATCAGGGCCCAAAACAATGACCGGCCGACAGAAGAAAGAGTGTCTGACCAGCTCCCATGCCAGGCCTATAGGATAGACTGGTGTCCCCTTTGTAGGTCCGGTCCCAAAGGTGGGTGACAGATTATCGTAAAATAATCTCGGACTATAAATAGTTTCTCCGTTGCTCAAGGTGTCCTATTTCGAATAGGACTGCATAATTTAAGTGCATCATAAGTGCATAATTTAGTCATGAAATCAAACCATGTTATGTTTTTTTACGGGTTGTTAATAGATTTCCATCAATAGAGTACACATTGTTTTATTTATTATACAATGTATGTTTTCATTTACAAATATGTTGAAAGGAAGGCGTTTGCTAGGTTATACATACAGTCAATAATATCTGTTGTTGTTTGTTTCCATAATGATAGGAACCAAGCTAATTATACATGAAGATGTCACGATTATTTCGGTCAGTATTTATTTCGCGATAAACTGTGCTGTTAGTCCCAAACCTGCAATTTTTATGTTTTAGGGTGCTATTAAAGCATTATGCGATTGGTTGACGTTTCCCATCGGTAAGCCACACATTACATATACAGTCCAATATGACCTGTCTATTTAAAAATCATAAATTCTACTTTTCTGACATAAAAAAAAAGTGTATGATGCATTTGTACTGTGTTATGAATAAAAAAACTTTTTAAAACCTAAATAATATATGTGTTTCTGTGTGTATTTGGCCCTCGCGTGTATCTGTACACCATTATTGGAAATAGTTTTGGATATTTGTGTCCGGCCACTAGTGAGAATGCATAGCCTGCAATTTATGTGTCAACAACTGTAGTATTGATGGGACAATCATTTGTGTGTGTGTGTGTGTGGGGGGGGGGGGGTCGTGGGTGGTGATTCTATAATGACAGTAATGCTAGCGCTTCCCAGAACACTGCACACGCACATGTACACGTGAAGTGTATGTGTTTGTGCATTAGCATGTTCTGTGGTCTCGATATGTAAAAACAAGTTTATGTACGGAGGACGGTTGGTTTAGCGCATGTTGCCTGACACGAGCAGGGCAGCTGCTAAAGTATATATTTATTTATAATTTATTTAAAATAAATAATGAAATAAACCCATGTCCTCTCATTATAATGCCTTTTGGGGAGGCCTGTCGACCCAGGGCATGATGTAATTCCATAAGCCTGTAACTAATCATTTCCCCTGTTTTTTAATGACTGAGATTAATGCCAGAACAGGACCTGGGCCCCATCATTTATGGGCGTGGAAGGTTTTTTCTTTTTTCTCCCCGTCTCCTTTGTGCCATTTATTGCAATATTCCACTGTTTATAAATATTTATGGACATACACGGATGGCTAATAAAGTAGCCGCTTGCCAAGAAAAACGGCTCTCCGCCTACTCACATTTTAATTTTTTGGGACATTACTGTTTTCCTGCGCTGCGGCTGTGTTTTTCAGGCGCCACAAAGCCCAGCTCGCCGTTCGAGTAATAATGGCCACGTCCTTTTCTCAGGAAAAAAAGGAGGGAAAATGGCAGGCCCACATACATGCTCGGAAGGGAGCGAATGACATGCATGCATACACGATTTCATACATGAGTGCCCCCTGCCACGCGCACACACACGCACACGCACAGATGTTGTGTGTGTATATATGCATGCAGAGCCACACAGACACACCTGTAGGCTCTACTCTCCCTAACCGTAGAGTATCAGTTTCACTGCTTGAGGTTGCATTTGTTTTTGCTTGTCAGGTCTCCCGGGGGGGTTAGTAGAGGGGAGTGGTGGGGTTACTACATGGGGCTTCATATCCACTGGGAGCTGGTGTGAGTGACAGGAGGACATTGGTGTGGTTATTTGTGTCTGTAGGCGGAGGCTGTGCATCATCACAGTCAACTTTCCAAGGTGGATGGATGCACGTGTGCGTGTGTGTGTGTGTGTGTGTGTGTGTGTGTGTGTGTCTGTCTGTCAGAGAGAGTGAAAAAGAGAGCGCATATATACTTCAGTGTTTGAGTATTTCCAGGGTTCATTTGCCTGGGCGCACATTTATCACCGGGCCCGCGGGTGTCAGACCTGCTGCTTTGAAAACACTTCTGCTACACTCTGCTGTGACTGCACACACAGGCTCATCAGCGGAGACGCGTCTGTGGGGGCATCGGCTCAGCTGAGAGGTCATTCTGATGGGAAGGTCAGGAAATACACACCTACGTGATCATGTGGGAGCTGGGCTGAAGGGTGATGCGAGACGGACACGTTGCTGTTGTACCATTTACATTATCTTCTCTTTGAACGTGGATTCAAACAGCTCTTTTATGAGTTCACGAAACGGATAATCATGTATCCTCCTTTTACAGCACTATTGGAATGGAATTATTACACGCGTTAATAATAAAAATGTAATATAGTAAATGAATGGCTCTGTTACAGTTTCTATCTACAGTCATTTGCAGGTCTATTCGGTATTTGGGTTTATTTGGTATTGATATAATAAGCTGAAGAACAGAAGTAAATGGAACAGTGTGCAAAAGAAAATGAGAAATAGTGGGACTGACACACTCTCTGTCCGTGGGCCCTGCAGGGGCCCTCTGTCCCGGGGTACTCGGGGTGAGGTCACAGAGCTTGTCTTGGCACAGACGCCCTCCTGTGACCGAACGACACTCCTCCAGAAAATAACTCTACTCGACAAGATGATGGTTTGAATTTGTGTGCTAGTAATGAGTATTTAATGAGTATATATTTTCGGTGAAGGTAAAAATGACATTCTGACACGTTAATTTGCACACTAAAAGGTTTCTGGAAAACGGCTTCATTGCTCAGATGGGGAACCTTATTGACTGCACTGGCTTATTGTGAACGGAGGCGTGTCTACAGTAGTAAGGTTTCCCTGCCCACTTTTTTGGAGTTGGAGAGTGGTAAAGAACTGTTAACCTGCAAGGCAGCTAGTCTTGTGATTGGTTGGATGCTTTATTGTATTTTAAAACAGTAAAGCACACAATGGAACTCATTTGAGGGAATACTTCACTTTCTAATTTCTCCTGTAACCTTTCATATGTTTAGAATAACATAAATGTAATGTGCCTAAAAGGAAACAAACCAGGTACACAAGGGAATACAGAATGAATAAAACATTTTTAAATAAAAGTGTATAGCCTGCATGTCAATGCAATGGATGTATTTGGCGTTACACCGTTATGTCGTGTATAATAGACTGCCCTCTGTATTCTTCCTTCAATCCTTTTCCCTCTTTCAAAGCTGTTCTCACTACCTGGATCGGCTGGTGGCACTTTTATAACAGCAAAGTGTGATGTCACACCTCATGTGTTTCCAACCACAGAATGTCAGAATTATGTTTTGCTTTAATTAAATGTTTTATTCCTGCCTGGGGGCCAACACAGACATCTGACACACAGACGGCATGTCACCGCTTCTTTACAGTTCATCTCTATCCGACCTTCTAGGATTCTGACACACAACATTTATCTTAAGGTATTTTTTTTTTCTCTCTCTCCCCATCTCTGTCTTGAAACGTGTTTGTTTTCTTAGACCTTGTGTTGAAGCATTCCAGCTGACTTCAAATACGAGACTTGTTGCTTGTTGGTCATGATGTGCCCTGATATGGCCTTGATGAATAAGCTATTACTGCTGCGTGCACGCACACACACACGCACACACACACACACAGACACGCAGTGACGCAAAGAAAACACACTTGCTCGACGAGTGGGATATGCACGCAAACCAGCACCATTTCCATTACACGCACAGAGACACGTGCTCCAACATCTGTCCACCACATCTCTCCCATTGACAGCTGTGTTTGCGTGCGTGCATGTGTGCGTGTGTGCGTGCATGTTAGTGCTACTCTATACTCTACAACTTTTTTTATGTATTTTTAATTGAACACCGCTGTCCATTTGGATACAATCAGTGATTGATTGTCTGTCGCTCCATCCTTCTGTCTTGAAGCCTATAGAAAGTTCTTGTCTGTTCTCCCAGAGCAGGACGTGCCTCGGGCATTGGAATGAGGCGAGAATGAAAAAGTAACAGTAGAGAGTATGATGAGACAGAGAGGGGGGGGGTGTGGGTTGTGTGGGGGATAGACAAAGGCCCAGTTGAGCCTCTGCAAAGCCTCTGACACCATGTGAAATCCTTTTGGAAAAACAACCCTAATTACAGGACGAACCGCTTTTGAGCCAAGTGTGTGTGTGTGTGTGTGTGTGTGTGTGTGTGTGCGTGTGTGTGTGTGTGTGTGTGTGTGTGGGTGAGCACGCATCAGCATAGAAACCCAATTTACACACGTGCGCCACGAACCTTGTTACTGACTAACACAACAGCTGGCGAGTGTAAATGTTTTTAATAACCAGAGCGTGTTATGACCTACAGCTGGCCACTGTTCAAGTCGATCTTTATACACTTGCATATCACATTGAAGTTGTACCGCGGGTCCCAGCCATTGGCTCATGCACCTGCCACTCAAAGAGCAGGAACAGGTGCGCGTGAGGTCACTGGCTCCATCGCGGTGCCCGTCAACACCTCGAGGCAGAGTGTCGAAAACGCTGATTAGCAGCGCGGCTTGTCCAATACGGGCTGTTTTAAAGTCACTGCCAAGTTCTCTCTCTCTCTCTTTATACTCTGCTTAATTTTGTCCCTTGTTTGGTGTCTCTCTCTCTCTGTGTGTATGTGTTATGGAAATGATAAGAAGAACCAGACACAGGTCAGCTCTCATGTTTTCTCAATAACGGCAACAGTTTTGGGACCTTCCCCTCCACATCCCGTCACTCCAATCGCCATCAGTAACATTCACCATGCTTCCCGCTGTTGTTTTCCAGAGGTCAGAGGTGTGCAAAGGAGTATTTTTGTGAAACGCCAGGGAGTTATTTAGCTTAAACACAGTAGTACCACACCCTAAAGAAAAGGAGTGACTCTAAAGTGCATTGCTGTACATTGTTTTAAATTCACAGTGATTGTTTTAATCAGGAATTGCAAAGAAAATGTGATATTGGAAATGTACTTCAAGAATTACAGTAACTCAACCAGCATGCCCACTCCCCCCCAATCCTTAGACGTCTAGGGGTCTTTGCGCTAATCGGGTGTGAGATGTCCGTCCTCACTGCGAAGGTGTCGGACGTATAGAGTTTCCGACTCGAGCCCACAGAAGCTTGTGAGCATTAAGTAGAGGGCCGGTGTTTTTTGTTTGGGTTTTTACTTCTCCTGTTCCTTGCGCCTCTCGCTCTCTGTAGTTCTCCTCTAGGGGCTTTAGGGTTTCCTGACCGCTTCCTGCCTATACGTTTAAGCGTGGTACAGTGCAGCACCTGGAACACTCCTCAGTTAGAGCAACGTTAACAGAACATCGCCAAATCGCAAAAAAAGCGTTGGGTCATGTTTTAATTCATAGCAGAAAGTAATATGTTTAGTTTACAATTGACTTTGTGTTCCTTGTAGTTCCTTTCGTTTTAGATAATGTGAAATGCTTTTTGGGATACTAGTTTAATAGGAGCCCTCTTCTTTAGTTTGTTAGTTGGTTGGGTAATGGAGCTATAACCCATTATTATTAAGACGTTATTAATATGTTATATAGGTATTTTTCCGTCTCTCCCTCCTTCCTTCTTTCTCATTAGTTGTGTGCTGAATCTGTCACTGCAGTAATAGGTGAGCGGTCAGACATGAGGCCAACAGGCTTTGATTTGGACACCCATATCTCCTGGGACACTTGGTCCTTTGATAATCCCTATATACTCAAGTACATGTTGGAATTTGGTTTTAACTGGTTAAATCCAACCTTAGGTTTCCAAATATTTTTCTTTACAAAATTACAAATAATGTTGTTGCTGTTAGATTATCGGTCAGTATATGGAAATGTATTTATTAAATATATCTTCTAAGGAAACAAATATTTCCAAGGAGGGGGCATTGTCCCAAGCTGACCTGCCAATGACCGTATGATCGTAATCACTATGCTACATATAATAAATTATATATATATATATATATATATATATCACAAGTAGGGCATTTTGTAAAAGTAAAGCACTACACAGGAACAAAACCTAAACCTCTTTGTCTATCATCTCAGTAGTGTTGTTGTTTGACCGTCAGACACTAACAAGCATGGTAATGCTTTGCATTTTATTCCAGACATAAAATAAAATAGGCTAGGTACTAGTTTATGTGTGATCCGCCCCCGTTTCTTTCCCATTGAACATTCCTCAATGTCAGGCAGTTGCTTCAAACATAACGTTATCTCAGCAATAGTTTTGCTTCTATAAAAAGCTGACGGTTTCTTCTGCATACGTGTTAACTACAGTACACAGGCCACTACAAAGCACTAAAAGACTTTGACTTTGACTTGCCCTGGGGCCAGTTTGAAGCTCTGACTACTGCAGGTGATTACAGCTTGCTATATGAACTGTGTCCTAATCCCAGTGGACAGTTAAAATTAAAGCCAGGTATGGCCCCTCTGCCTTCCCAGAAGTCCCTGTGATCCTTCCCCCTGGCTGGAGGGGGGTGGGTTTTTTGCACAAAGCTGATTTCTAGAATGATCTTTACATTCCTCTGATGTTGAACTCTGCATTTAACCGATGAATTATGTCACAATTAGTGTGTAACAAATTCTTAAACTCTTATGTAATAGAAGCTATGTCTATACTTACATTTTTTACAAATAATAACCGACATTACATGTGCCATCTCTGAACCATTCTCTAAATATTAAATCAAAATAAATTGGCAATGTCATGAAGCATTAACTATATAAACTTTTTTTGTTGCTGTACCTCAAGCTGGGAATGTCTTTTTAGTGTGTTTAGGCGACCAAATACTTTTCAGTTGCCTTTACAGTATGAAATTCATACTCAACCCAGTAATGATGAATTTGATTGGGCCTTCGTTATTCAGCCATAGTCTGTCCTCAAGCTATATGCCACAATGTATGTGCTGAATATAATTAAGAAAATATTCCCCAATTTCAAATTAACAGAGGTGACTTTGATTGATGTGGACATTTCCAGACATTGAGGTCTGGAGAACGACCTCTGCTACACTAAGGGTGTTTTCTGCCTGCTGTGGTGGTAACCGGAGTCTGGGGTAAGAAGAGATAGGGAGTATTTTAAGGGGGTTATTAAACCAAACCTAGAAGCAGCCAGCCCTAAGCCTCAGAGCTGTCTTGTCTATAATTTGGAAGAGAGCCTTATGATGGGTGGGGTGATATTAAAGAAGTATGTGGTAGACTCGTATACCATAATTAAAATCTAATGGGTGTCGTCTGTGAGAAGACTTGTGGAAACCCTCTTGATCATTTAAATTCATAATTGTATATATTTTTTATTGTATTCTTTTTTTTATGTAATGAATTTCGTAGTTTGTTTTTAAGTTGATATCATTTCCAAATATTTGTTTGCGAGAGAAACGAACAAATCGTTTTGGCGAGAAAAAAAAACGCTATTTTGCCGAATTGGAAAGTGGACACACAGTGTGGCAGGGGTTAATACCAGTGTTGAAGGCTTGAGGCTTCTCCACCATCCTATCGCTGCGCAGTCCCAACCCACTGCGTGGCTGTCGGTCTTTCTGTTAGACAAGGCTCCAGAGTGTGCGTGTGTGCGTGTGTTATTCATTCGCTCTCCTCTTAGAAACAACCCCATAGTCGCCGCGACTTGTTGCTTCCCTTGAGTGAGGAGTATATTTGTGGATGTTCAAAGCGTTTGTGGAGTTTCTGTAGTAGATCGCACCGCGTCGCATGTTGCAACTTCCTCGCCACAACGCGAGCATCTCGATACGCACAATAAAACGGTAAGAGACTCGAGTATATGATTTAGTGACTTTTCCCTATTTCCTTCCGAGGCTATGTGGGTCGTTACATTGTATATTAAATGGAAAATAAACCAAAACTCTGCTGTTGTTTAGAACCCACGCATTGTTTGGGAATTCCCAAACAATGGATATTAGGGTTGTGAAATGATGCATCTAAGTGGTTCCTATCTCTCTGCGTCTGTGTTGTAATGCCTAATTAGAGTAAACCTTATTTGTTATCTCCATATAGTATATTTCTTAAAGTAGCGTAACCATAAAGTAGAACGCGAAATACAATAGCCTATAACAATATTATGAAAATGTTGCGTATACAATTCAATAGTGTTTATCCTATTCATAGTTGAGCTATACATTGTTTTTGGATACCAAACACGCTGTCTCCCCTCGTTATAACTCAAGCCATGACTGCTTCTGACATCTGGCAATGCGTGATTTCATGAAATGGTTAAACTAACTTTTCATAACCTAAATTACATGACGGGTGGTCAGATTGGTTTGCTAAATTGGCGGCAAGGTGTCAGTCAACTCCGTTGTAGGTAATTCCGCATACCCACTGCTTGGAGGGGATGGGGGGACAACGTGTTGTTGCTGTTATTGTTAGGAGCAGGGTGGTAATTAACCATCTCTTGAATGACGACTGGTAAATGCTGCCTATTACCTTTTAATTAAAGGCAGGCTGGACTGCTTGCCTTCTGTACCTGCCCAAGGTGCCTCTTATTGAGAAGAACCTATAATCATGTACACTTCACATCATTGAAGACAGAAGAAGTGTGTTGTCATCGGTCCTAGTGCCTGAAGCATTGTATTCAATATACAGTATATGACTTGTTAGGATATTAACATATGGCCAAGGATTGTGATGGCACTAATCATTAAAAAACACGTATGTTATGCTATAGCCCACCCAACACATAAACTGACTGTTACAGTAAAATTATTGCAAAACAATAATTTAATTTGCTTTTATTGAGGTATGAGATATGTTCACAGACTGACCATTTCCTAATCTCTGCCGCAATAATATATAACATCAAATTTGTTCCTTTTTATAATTCCTTCAATGTCTTTGTATTAAGATGTTCTCTAATTTTACACTTTTTTGTAGGACCTTTGCTCTCCACGTTTTCAGTAAATCCACCCCTTTTTATCAATGATGTACTGTACACTGTTTTGTAATGGTGAAATGTCCAAATACTCTGAGTCCAAGTTTTAAACAGTTGTGCATTGTGATGATAACCGTACTGCACCTGGAAGTACCAACCCAACTCATATTTGGCTCAGATGTACAGTATATCGTCATAATATACTCTTTGTTCTCCGTAGTCATACAGGCTATTCAAACGTCTAGCATGGTACGCCTCATAATCATTAATTATGTATGATTGCCCTAATGAGTGAGGCCATAGTGTGAGTTGCCAGATTTGGTTTGTGTGTATTTGTAAGTGTATGGCTCTAGCCGTTTACAACACATCTGGGTCTGGCTGTCCACGTTTATTCTGAAGAGACGGGACAGACTCTGGCCTGCATGTGTCACCTGGCTGTCAACGCTTCCTGTGTGTGTGTGTATGTGTGTGCGCGCGCGCAAACACACACACACATGCAAACACGCACCGCACATAACGGAATTCTTGTGGAGTCGAAAGCCAGTGCTGAGGACAGATGTCCAAACTATGGAGTTAAAGATAATCTTGGTTTGCCTATAGGCAGAAACACATGCACATTCTTTAATTTAAGCACATTAGAATGTGCTTCTTCACTTAACTCAAACAGGGTATACCCTGTTTATATGTCATGGTATCTTTTTTACCTGCTGCATGTGTGATACGTGTGCGTGGTGCCACGCAATAGATAAAGACAAACTACTTAAACACTATGGATCGGTTGAAGACTTGACAGTTATAAAATGATAAAAACAATAGGCTAAAAAAACTGAATGCATTTTAACATTTGATTAGTGTGCAACTAATCTACAGTGAATTAGGTACTTTACTTTTTGAATATTAAATTAGTACAATTATTTAGATTTGCTTTGTAAAATATATTTCAAATGTATTATTTTTAAAAGTGTTATGATTAGAAGTCTTTAAGTGCACACTACTGTTTAAACCAGCTGTGGGAGCCTAGCTAATGACTTAATTTGGGGTTTCCTCAGCAGCACACAACTATTCTGAGCCACCTCCCCAATCCTGCCCTGACCCGATGGGGCAACAAGTGTCTTGTTTTGGGCCTCCTCATTCATGTTGGGGGCGTCAGAGCACATTAGTTGCATACAGAGCGTGTCTGTTTTCCCCCGCTGTCGGACAGGAAAACAGACTAGTGTGAGCTGTCGCTGGTAGGAACACATTTTGCGGCAAATTGTGTGTGTGTGTTTGTAGGTTTTCACTTTACTCACTAAGTGATGTCTTTTATATCTTTTTCACTTTTGTCGTTTTTTGGTCAGAAGCTTACAAAAGTTAACCCATTGTAAAATATTGTTTAATCCTGATAATATCATAACTGCTACAATCTTTAACTTCCCATTTTTTATTATTCTTTTTGCATTTACCAATGAAATGGTTTGATATTGTTTGAGAACTATTATTATGCAAGTGTCTAAAGCAGACCTAGGCAAAGTCAGGCCCGGGGGCCGGATGTGGCCCTTTGAGACATTCCACCCGGCCC
>JAODVN010168316.1:0-13875 GCA_025434125.1 Chologaster cornuta
CACCCCCCCCCCCCCCCCCCCCCAGGCTTCAGTGAACTTCAATTACGGTCAGACTACTTTGGTGGAAAGGCTGCAGAGGGAGAGAGAGAGGGAGAGAGAGAGAGAGAGAGAGAGAGAGAGAGAGAACACAAAATGTCCAACCTAAGAAAACAACCAAAATAGCTTAGAGAAGCCCAGAAATAGCATCAGCAGTGACGGCAATGGTTTCTAACTGGGGGATGTGTGTGAGGAAGAGGAGGAAAGGAGGGGGAAAGAGAGAGAGGGGGGGGGGAGGGGGGAGTTGGGTTGAGTTGAGAAGCGTTGGGCCTCTGCAAATGAACAACAGTCCAAAGATGGTGGCCATGGCGGTGACGTCATAGTGGCGCTACAGCATGGCGACATCATAACCCCGCCCCCCCCATTTCTGTTGTAACACGCTCGTCCCCACACCCCCACAGTAACGCTCCAAAAGTGCAACGACGACAGACGACGACGGTCATGTTTTAAATAAACATGCGGGGCTGCTTAGCATGGCTAACGGCTCTCATCCACTCTCCAGCGCCACGTCATTTATGCAGATGCCCCCCCCCACCTCGTCCTTTCTGAAACGTTAGGTAATCCGTGGCTCCTGCAGATCGGCATCCATCTGTTTTCCTGGGTGTGGTTTGTTTTTCCTTTTTCTTATTATTGTTATTTTACAGTTGCACCCCCTGCTGTTGGCCCCCCTATCCTCCTCCCTTAAGCCCGCCGTGCGTCTGTCCAGCAGGGGGGGGCTCGGGTAGAGTCCTCAGCCCGGGAGGCAGACCTTCCCTGCGAACAGTAGTCCCACTATGGTGAAGAAGATGGACAGCACGAACAGCACGTAAGACGAGCCCACCACCGTGTTGTTGGGAAGCTTGTACGGCTGGCCCCCCACCTCGTTGATGTAGAAGCCTATGGGGAAGATGAGCGCCGCCATGCAGAACAGGATCACTGGGGGTGGGAGGGGCACAAGAGAGACTGCGTTAGCTCAACGCGTTAACAGTGCATGTTTACGTTTACGGCATTTAGCTCAGGGGATTCTCATGCATGGAGGAACTTCTGGCCCCCTAAAGAAAAACACCAAAACAACAATCTTTAATTTAAACATTTTTTGAATAAGAATAATTTAAACCAGTTATGGCTTCGTCTATTCAAGCATGATAGTTGTTTTTGTTTATAAAATGGGTAAAAAAAACGAAATAAACTATATTATTTAAATGTCATAAGAAAAGTCGTTGCCTTTACTGTGCGCGGACAGATCACGATCCTCACAAAGGCCTATTCTGAGCAAAGAAAAAACTTTTGCTCCACCAAGACTAACTAGTGAATCTGTCAATAGATGAACAGGTCCTACAGCAGCGACTGTACGCAAACACCAGCCTGTCAGAATAACGACAGCGTCATGTTATCAGGGCTAACGCACGTAGAGAACAGGATTCTCTGGGGATGTCCAGTATCGGCGTTCAATTCTACATACTAGTAGTGGGAGATGTGAAGATATATAGCGTGATGGCAGAGAGGGTGCATCATGCTATACTGTTTTATGACCTCTGGTCTACTGCGTTATAGGCCCCAAGAACTCTACATTTCCCTTACACTTACAAATCACAAGGGAAAACCGTCCCATTAAATATACAAAAAGAGCCTTTAGCCGCACACACATTTTAGAATGCATTTTCTAGTAAGGCATGTTAAGTTGCTAATCAACCCACTCTTGAAGGAACGCAACGGCTGATCAGACTGAATTCAGCTTTAGCCAAGTCCATTAGCACGAGACAATAGTGCCTTTCACATGGTTCTAAAGGAGCAATTAAGCCGACTGGACCAATGGTGTGTGTGTGTGTGTGTGTGTGAGAGAGGGCTTGCGCACGTGTGCGTGCGTGAGAGGCAAGACACTTAGGAAAGGGCTGGCACTTCTAACGTTACTCCGATCTGCGTGAAGATGATGAGCAATCAGAAAAGGAGGTCTAGGCTATTCCTGCCCGTTTACGCTAGCTGCTGCTGTAGTGTTAAACAGTTGTGGCGCCGCATCATTGCTTCAGCATACACAACTGGCTAGTGGCATCATGACGGGAATGTAGGCTTGTTCTAAACTAGCTTCTTATGCTGTTAATCACACTAAAGCAGAAGTGCTGGAGAGCATTAAAGTGTGTGGGATTTCATACAAACGATGCCATCTAAATAGATAGTTTCCGCGTTGAGTGGTATAGTACACAAATGAAGACAACAAGGAAGTAATGAAAAACATAACCACAAACACCCTCATATGTTTGTAGACAGCCTTGATACAACATGTTCAAAGCGCTGCCATCTGCATTTAAGCTCGCTATAAAAATAACTACTTCAATTACTTAGAAACTGATTCATGAAGGCCCAACTAAAACAATTAGCATACAATCGATCAAAAGAAGGATAACACTATCATGCTGACTAAAACGTGTTAGTACAGCTTCATGGATAGTTCTGCGTCTTTCCAACAGTGTGTGAAACACGACAAAAAGACAAAGCACTGCGATAACACCCGCCCACCCATGTGTACTGTATAATATGTACAGTGCTATACATAGTATTGAGGCTGACTGGTGCTTCATAGTCAAGAAGAATGCTTAAACATCTCCAAAGGGTCCAATTAGACCCTTCGTGTCAATCACATGCCGCGCATGGCTAATATGCTTTCCCTGTTGTGGTGACAGTGCTCCGGCATGTGTGGCATGTCGGGCTTCCTCCTGCCGCACAGGATAGATAAGGTCGCGGGTGCAGCCGTTGGGGTGCTTTGTCATGTGGCTTATAGACTATTTGCTTCAGCGTTCAGATAACGATGTCGGCGCTAATTAGAATCACAGCCCCGTTCTTTGCCTATCTTTTGAAGCATAAAGCTTTTAGTCCATATTCCAGCCCCAGTAATTGGGATCCCACGGGACTCAACACAAATCTCCCAGGCGGCGTTACCTTTGCTGCGGGCGAGAGTGTGCGGTCCAAAGATATACCGCTAGTCCCGGGATCCCGCAAATCGGCTTTCTGTTTGGTCAGAACACAAACACCGTCCTAGTATTTGCAATACGTATCCAATGTGGACACAGAGGTTCTGAGGGGGCAACCTATGGCACTGAAGAAGAGCTATTTGTTTCTTCTTTTGAGTTAAAATACGAACACGCTCTTTCTCTAGCATCCCTGACTACACCTTTATATTTAAAAAGGAAAGTATTCCAATAAAGTTAAAACAGATAAAGCTAATGTTAGCTAGAAAGCCATTGATGGTAATATGTTTATCTATGAAGATTACACATTATACTTTCACTCTGCCTGTCAAAAGATGTTGAGCTAGTCTCTGGCCTGCAGTTGAATCCCAGTAGACTACACTAAAAAGTGATCGGTAAAAACCTGTTCTCAATGGTAACTAGGCAAATAAATTCAAACTATGAATAATATGCAATTCACTATAGCAATTTAATAATTATGAACAGTATAGTTATTGCTAAAAATACTTAGCAAAAAGTATTCTGAGGTAAGATAATACAGGCTAATAATATAATTGAATATTACCGTAGTCATTTTGACGTAGCACACAAATCTCCACTACCAAGTCAAATTATACAACAACAACATAAACAGACAAACATCAATGTGATTCTATGATGACAGACGAGCATGAGCAAGATCCATGACCTCCCAGCTGGTAAAGGAAACACCGCTTGCCTGACCAAGCGTGCATTATGGGAAGCACGGCTGAGCTAACATGCGTGTGTGTTGCGTAGCACGCTTGTTTGGGCCTGGAGGCAACATGCCCCACAGCCGTGGCAGCAGGATGATACTAGGAAAGATCGGCTGGCGGGAGCCAGAAATACCTGGCTTAGCTGGCAGCGGTGTAGCTAGCTGTACAGTGGCAATAACGGAAGTAAACAGCTGAAGAACACTGCCCGCATGGTACGGTCACGTTACGTGTGTAAACACACGTTACGTGCGAAAGGCAGTGTGCTTGGCCTGGAGACCGACTGTAGGATGCAGCGTTCAAGGGGGGAGACGGCATGCGTGTTTGCAGACGGGACAGAGGGGAGTCTGTACTGGTCACACAAAGCTGCCCATTCAGGTGGCCAGTGGCCTAGCGCCATTGACGTCCCTGGACCAGACTAGCCGCCCTCCTCCAGCCGTCATCACCCGTTATCCCTGAATGAACCACCTCCGTCATCTTTATCACTGTCCCCGTCGAACCGGCGTCTCTCTCTCTGACGAGCTCAGCCCGGCTTTAACGTTTTGCAGTGAGCTGGCCTCTATGAAGGCGTGCGTTCAGCTCGTTTGGCTTCCCCCTCTCAAACCTTCACAGGATACTAGGGCTGCACGATTAATCGAATATCAATCGCGATTACAATTTTGGCTTTATTCGATTATGAAAAGTAACACAAAGTATGAATGTCACAAGAACCAATACTTAGGTACCAAGTCAATGCCAAAACTCTAAAAACATGACGGTACCGGACATCCAACCTGAACGCGTACAGTACCATGGACGTGTAGCTGCAGCTCTGCCTGCGTTCGTGAAAAAATAAAAACAGAAAGGGTACTTTGCGTTCCAGGCGGAGTATCAGGGACTAATACATTCACAATAAACTGCACCGTAAACTATGACAACGGTGCTTCGAACTTTCCAGCCAGTTTGCATCTTACTGGGTGAGTAAAAAGTTACCAGTTCCGCTATTGTCATGTGACATCAGCCTTGAAGCGAATAAAATATGTAGGATACGTTGCACATTTGCTTTGTAAACATCCGTGTGTATGCTGTCATTTCTAGATGCATTTGAACCAACGCGTTTTTGCCTCGCGCTACCGGCGCACCGACCGGGATCTCGGTGAATGTTTACCCGCCCTAGGATCACTCTTGTGTGGGCACCGAGTCACAGAGGTCCCGGTGGTACTAACTCAGAGCCTGCTCACTGGTATTGGTATCGTGACATCCTTAAAAGAAAGACAGAACATTCATATGAAAAGCGTGCTTTGTAATTGTCTGCACCGGTTTTAGGGTTTAAGTGGTACGCATGTTAACGGGTTATATTTACAAATGCTGCGTAGGCATGGAAGTGTATCTTACTGTTGATGCCTGTTCAAAGTTCAAAGTTCATATAAATGTTACATAAGTTTAAGTCTGTTTATAATGTGAGTGCAATAAAAATACAGTTTATAAAATCAATGAATAATTGTGATAAATAATCGCAATTTCGATATTCATCAAAATAATCGGGATTAGCATTTTGGCCGTAATCATGCAGCCCTACAGGATACCCCGAACCGCAGCTCACCACCTCCACGCAATGAGCTGCTGCGCACCCGGCCCAGAGAGATGCTGTGTTCAGCGTTGATGCAGCTGCAGTTCAGCAGCATCAGGGAAAAAAAACAGGCCTGGCACCATCTCCTCAGTCCCTCTCCTCCGCCAGAGGCTGGCTTTCAAGTGCTCTGCACCCTCCTTGGTGTTTTTCCTTGATCTCCCTGAGCTAGCTTACATTGTGCTAGCCTCAAAAAGGGCCAGTGCGAATTACCCCCCGTTACCTGTAGCAAGACTGGAGGGAACAGAACTAATACGGCAAAGCCACAGCTGCACACGATGGTGATGATAATACACTGTTGCCGTAGCAACGCCCTCAATTTGGCTTGTTAAAGAATGACTCAACGGGTTCAAATTTAGCTTCTGGCAATTTGTATTTAGCAGACAGTTTTTAGGGAACTGATTTCTGTTCAAAAATGATTAATTTGGTATTCAATATTGACTAGCAAAGGTTATAAAACATTAAATGTAAAATACGAATATGCTTTTACTTTTACTAGTAAATTGTTAAAAACTTTGATGAAACGTTACATTTATTTTGTACATGGTCCCTATACACAAATAACAAATACATTAAGTAATGAATATACTTTTTTTTTAATTCGATAGTGTTTTAGAGAATGAATACAGTATTGTGCAACATAATATCGCAATACTCGGGTGTACTGATATTGTATTACACCCCTAGTGCACACGATCTCGGAACCCATTGGCTACGGCCATTTAAGCCTCTGGGGCAAGGTCAAGAATGTTGGGTATATTTCCAGGCTTCCAGATAACCTGGCCACATATGCATGCTAATAAAAAGATAAACTGACATCAGACCGCAGCTCTTTTTCCCCCCAAGTTATTGTGTTCCGTCTCAATTGCTTTTCACACCGACGTGTGTTCAAACCGGTCTACTACCCGGACAACACACGCACTAAAAACAAAAACCAGGACACATCTGGCACCATTATCCACTGCTGCCTACAGAATCTGTATTTTCACATGCAGAAATCTGTTGATGTTACAATTTCGCAGGGCATGTGAAAAGTAGAAATTCATATTTACAGTGCAATCCTCCTCAAATGGCTAAGACAAAACAACAGAGACTTGAACTTTCCGCCTACGCCACAGTAGCTGTATTACTCAATCAATATGCCTGAGGAAAGAAGAGCCATTGATCATGTACTAGATGTTCCCAAACATGCACACATGAGCAAAACACACACCGCGTCATCCAATACTGCGCATTGGCCCAAATCCTTTATGCACACTACACACGTGCATTCCACAACAGACCGTCACAGACACCTACTGCCAGTGAAGGCGATCCAGCGGGCGTACTTGGTGGCCTCTCGGCGCCAGTGCGACGCCACCAGTAGTCCGCAGGTGACCGTGAGGGAGACGATGCCCATGATGATGAAAAAGAGCGTAGTGACCCATTCCGGAGGCAGCCGCGGCGGGATGCAGGTCCGGTCTCTTCCGTGGATGGTCTGGCACTGCCGGACGAGGCCGACGGTCAGGGCGCCTGCAGAGGACAGACCAGGTGTTCAAATCAACAGGTACACTAGGCTTACTACTGGGCCCATACGCATGCCACGAAGGTCACATTGTTTCATCATACCAGTCAAATCTGATTGGGAGCAACTTGTTCCATTCTGTGGTTCCTCTGTTCTTTTAGTTATATGGTCTCTAATACTTTATTTAACTCGTTCAGAAGTATAGTGTACATGTCTTACACAGAATAAGGCCTATGGCATGAAAGAGAATGTGTATGTACATGTGTGCCTACATTTTGTTGTTAGGCTTGAACACGCTCAATGTAGCAATATTTATAAATCATTCTCCCAGTACCACGAAGCCCCCACCTTGAGATAGGACATTATCTTTCCAGGGTGAAACACTGCAACACATGCTTTTAGTAGCAAAATATTGTGCACAGTATTAAGTGACCTGAGGCGCTCAATTAAGCTATTGTACGCTCCCATGTTATCTACACAGAACATCTTTTCCCCTGTAGACACAACAAGCAAGCTAGTGAAAAGAGCCCTGAACACCGAGCTAGCCTCCGACGCAGGGTTCCACATGTGACACAAGCTAGCACGTGAACACGCGCAGTAGCCTAACAGCAGAGACATTACAGCTTTTTGTGAGTGCATGGGTCTGTCGGGGGGGTTGGGGAGGAATGAGTCCCTCTAGATGACGGGGGCTTGGGCACAGCCGTGCTCTACCGGCAGCAAAGTAATGAAGACCAAGATGGTGGCAGAGGGAGAGGAATGGACAAAGTCAGCTAGGGGTTATTTTAATCCGTCACATATCCAGTGCTGTGAGCAGCTCCTTACAGAATCCTACTGGGCCCAATTACGTTAGTGGCTTTTGGCTCTTTCTAGCATTCACATGCACACAGTGAGCGAAATCGTCCCTGCACATCTTACAGTTGTGTTCTCCAGTAAAAGTAAATAATACATCTAGATAAGTGACAACAGGGTTCCATTACGGAATATACAGGTAAAATAGAATGTTTATAGGTTAATAAGATTTCTTGGTTCCTTCCAACCTCAAAAACGTCCACATTTCAGCTCGTAAGAACATGTTCTCTCCATTAATAACCGATACACTGAAACCGAGCCATCTTACGCTGTGGAAAGGTGCACAAATCTGCCACTGTGAAGCAGTGGCATCTAGCGATGCTAGATGGGGCATCACTGACCACATGCAGGGAAAATGGATTTATGCCACAAAAGGAATTATGTGAAGAATGTGGAGGCTTGTCGTAAACAATGACAACATGCTCCTGTGCTATAAAGCCATTCAGTGAGTTTAATAATTATAATACAATAATAATAATAATCTTAATGTCCTCTCAGTAAAGGTCTTTTTTGACCTAAGTAAGCAAAACCAAATGTCGTCATTCAGGCCTTTTCACACCACAAGGTGGAGGGCAGTGAAGAGTGGACAAGGAATAGTGTAGGTGGGATTAGACCTGTCTCTAGGGTATTAGAGTGGAGCCTTTAGTGTTCTCCACTCCCTGTCCTGGGCCAAAAGCCCCAAGAACAGCTTTACAATGTATACCAGTACCAGCCTAGTCTATTGGCACTTTCCCACTGCTGGTAACCACTCAGCTCAACTCGCCTTTTTTGTTTTCCATTGGGCAAAAGTTAGGGTTGTTACCTGGTACTTCTTCTAGTACCTGCTTTGTTGAGGTTTTAATATTACCTTTTATTAAATGGATAAACACAAAACCACGCTGTGATCAACTGTGGAAGTGCAGATTGGTCTCGGTTGTCGACGACATAATCAATGTTGTCTACTGAGAGCTGGACAGGGCAGTTCACGTGAAGTGAAAACAATGTAAAGACGACTATGCACTGTTGGCTGCACATGGATACCGAAGGACATTCAAAGAAGGAAGAGACATGTTACGAATATAAACATTACAACCGAAAACCGATTTACTGTGCCGTCGCTATGGTGACCAGGTACAACTGAGTGGGTAGTATCCGCAATGGAAAACATACCCCTCATTCAGAGCTCATATGAACATTGTTCTGGCTCTTCACCCTGTAGCCACGCGGCAGATGTGATTCACACAACAGGAAGTTGAGATTGATTTTGGGGGCTTCTACCATAAGAACTTGTGTACCATATGTTCCTTGCGTGTCAACAGCTGGGCTTTTATTAATATTGTAGAATATGCAAGGCTGTGATTCTTAATTACAACGAGGTAAGTTAAAACATGTACTAAGACTTCTACAGCTTTCATAAGCTATTTGGTGTTTTTATCATGGTGGTAATTTATAAAACACAGAAGAGTCATAATATACGTCGTAGACAATATATGTTGACTGGATGGTCAAATGTAGATGAAAAAATAAAAAGAGCAAGTCTAGTCTTATCGTTTTTGTTTTAACGTAGGCTGCATGTGGGGCTTAATGACAAAAGTTGGCAGCAGTCTTTTGTGGGAAAGGGCACAATTAGTCTTGAATCTGACAGTCAGGAAAGACTTCCATTTAAAGACATGGTGGCAGAACTCAGTTCATACAGACTAAAATACCAGAGATGACTAAAGCTAAAAAAATGATAATGCTGCAATGAAAACAGTGAACAGTTAAAACTATGGGGGAACAGAATATATTGATCTGGACAGTCGTGCAGTTTGAGTGTGTTTTGACATGGTGCTGTTGCAAAGCAAATCATTCTCCATTAAGTGCTATAGTTAACTCAGAAGCATAACACCATGACAAGCCACTGGCATACACAGTTTGACATTAAATGTTTGTTATTGTGCGTGCCCGCAATAAAAACATGCAAATGACTATCAGACGACGACAGTTGGGCTCAGTGTGACCGCTCTGGTTGGGACAGCAACCCCCAAGGGTCCTGCTTTGAAGCTGGTTTTGGGCTTTACAAATGATGTGATGCGGACACCAACCCATGCATTCCCATTCAGGATAACTGTGTGAAATGTGTGTAAAATACATGCTGTAAGGCGCCCTAGGACAGGGAGGGCCCCCCTCTGTCTAACAGCCAAACATAGTCCAGAGGAAATCCTGTCCACATTAACACTTAGCAAGAGCAGAACCAACACAGGCTCAGCCCTTCCCAGGCCAAACACACAAACAATGCCAGAGTGTAAAAAAGGCATAGTTTAGAAGTCTACAAACATTATCATGTGACATCTAGAACCACAAAACTACAGACTTTATAATACTGTGTGGGTTATGTGGTCTAGCCTTCCCAAAATACTCAAATGCCATCCTTAGTGCCCAATTATCTTTATTACATACTGGGTATAACAGCAGGTTATTCTGCATTTTAAATGTTATATGTATTACTTTACATTCAGCCCTATTGCTTCAGCACTTAATGCCTGCCTGAACAATAACAGCTCTATTCACTGTAGAAGAAAAACACATTGAGATAATGCTATGCTGGACTAAAATGCCACCTGCGTGGCCTTTGAGAGCTTATTAAGTAGCCTATTTCATAAGTGGGACATACATTCCCAAATAACCTTGAGGCCTGTTGGAGGACAGGAGGTGACTGAAGTAAAGAAACTAGGGCCTGAACATTGCACAGTTTAATGGCACAGTTTTATGATCATTTCCTTTGGATGGTCCGGAACCCTGCTGATTCACTCAGTGGATTCCTGCTTTACAACAACAGGCAGGCACGCCACGGTTCACAGCCTGGACATGAGGACAAACACACACACACGTTGCGTATCAATGTACACATCAACATCATAGACAGTATTTAGAGGAATATACTTTAAACAAGGCACGGTCTACCAAATGTTTATCGCAAGCTCTGAAAAAGGGTAATATGTGTGGATAAATAAACAGAGACTGGAAAAGGCAACGTATGAGCATTGGGCCAATGGCTAATTTCTACCCTGCCGCAGGGGCAAGAGACCCATCGTTGAAACGGGTGGGAGCTAATCTTGAGCAAGGAACATAGGAGCTGAAATAATGTGTCAACCATTAACACTCGTCGTGCCACTGCATTTTAGTTCACAGGTATGTGATTCATCTAGTGTTTTTACCAGTCCACATGATGCTCTATTCCTTCGCCCTTCTTCACTAACCTCGTCAGAATCAACATTGGAAACGTGCCAACCTCCTTTCAGTGTGTAATCTAAACTCTGATGTATCACGCGTGTCATTCAACCTCTATTGTCTCCATTGGTAAAAGAGGATAGGAGGGCTGCGTCTGCTGGGCTTCAGCGCGGTGATGCTGTCATTAGCTGCGCGTACGGGAAGCTGCAGTGCATGGGAGCTGGTGAATTGTGTCAAACGGGCCTGTGAACTGTGGTGGGTGGAAAACAGGCAGGGAAATGCAGCCAACAGCCGCTGCTTCTGTGCTAGAGAGGCTTTTATGGCGCCCACTTGCAGCACTGGGGCGCTGGAACACAGATGCAAGCCTATACTTCGTTTCACGACGTTACATGCGCAAACATTGGTAAGCAAGTCCAAAACAGACAAAAATGAAAACAGGATTTAGCAATTAAGCAAAAGTAAACTAGAAGTCTTCTTAACAAACAAAAAAAACATGTTCTCAAAATGTTGTGATACTTGAACAGGCAAACACACCTAAAAACACCTGATGTTTCCACACCAAATGCATGTTTGTCTGTAAGTATACTGTGGCCTTAAAACCACACAAACATGAACAAATATATTTTAGTTAAGAAATCAACCTGATAACAGAGTGAGAAACAGTTTTTCATTTGAAACATTTGTCAGTCAAGCTGGGTGTTTTCTCAGGAAGCATGGATTGGAATGGAAGCATTACTGGATTCCATTATTTTTGTTTATCTTGGGAAAAACTCAAAAAGATGTTGATCTTGAGCCTTTTCCAGTACTCTGAACTGAAGCAGCAGTCAGTATGTATTCAGAGTGACAGTTACTTAAGCAGATTAGTTGCTTTGGTTGACTAGTGTATCGCCCCAAAATGCTTCCAACATCATATTGGTCACTTTTAGCATGCTGCTGAAGAAAAAGCCAGGCTGGCAAATTAGAACACTGAATCTAATAGTTCAAAAGGGATTATAAATGAGAAAGGTGATGTGAAAAGCAGAGACATGTCTTGTGTCTTCAAAAGTGAGGATTCATTGTTCATTGCAGCAGTGGCCTTGCAACCAGTCTTCTCTTTTCAGACTTGTTACGACTGTTATGTTGTGCTTCTCTTTAATGCTGCTCAACTATATTCAATTATTTACTAGGCTGTTGCATATAATACATCATTCTGCAGGGCGTTGCTAACCTCATACCTTAAAGGATAGTTTCATACATTTTACTTGAGTACAAAAACAATCTATTGACAACTGTAATTCAATTAACTGACATTTTAAATTAGCCACAGGTTGTAACACAAGAATGAAGAAAGGGCATGGCCAAATCCCAATTTGAGATAAATATTAGTTTATAGTTGTCCAATATATCACTTTGACAGGACATGAAAAAGTGACATTTTATGTAAACAAAACAAAATACCATCATCAGTGGCAATGAATATGACAAATTATGATAAAGTCATACAAAAGGTGTCACTGTGCAGGGTAATTACATTCTAGAGAATTCTATGCATTGGCTGGTGACAAGGATTTTCATGAGCGCAGTGTGTTGGGACTGCAGGGGCTGAAACATTCCTGCCATCTCAGAAACAATGGCTTTGTGTTTGAAGCCAGCACAGGAAATGAATTTAGCCATTATTGCCTGAGGATGTCACATTATGGTGAGAACAACGTCAGAGAACAGCTGACATTGAGAGCTCTATAGTATGCCCTTAAGTGTTGTACATCAGCACAGCCTATACTTACAATTAGACTCAGGTATGCACAGCAAGAGCTTAGCTACAACATGCCAGTAAAGCCGCATCAATCAATGCTTTCAGTAAATCAAATGTTGACACGTCAGTGAAGTATTTTTGAGTGAAACGGTTTTTGGCAAACTGTATTTTTTATTCTTTGATTTGAGCAAATACCAGCTAGTTTGCAAACCAGAAAGCAAACGTTAGTTTACAACCATGCTACAATCTGTGCTAGGAGCATTGGGATCCGATTAGTTGTCTATGAATTCAAGTGCAAACTCTCCCACAGACACATGCTGGCAATCTACCCCTGATCTCACAAAACACAAGCCAGCAAAAGTATTGTGATTGGTAGGACGTACGTGGAGCCCTGCAAGGAGCCCACATCGAACATGACTGGCTCATGGAATGTGAGAGGTAGTGTTACTGATTGGTAATGCTAGCCACAGTACTGGAGAAACACAGGACTCAGGTTCCTTCCAGTCAGACCATCTTGATTTTACTACTACATACTGAAAACAATGTATGCACATTACTCTCAATACAGTACACTCTCAGCGCTCAACCTCCAATGACAGACAACCTGTGTAAATGCTGTAAAACCTGAGACTAGCGACATCGGGTATATTCTTGTGTGGATTCTACTGACAAAGCTCTGTAGGAGTTAGCAGCGGAGGATAGCGACAATCGTGTACATGGATGAACAGGATGAGCTCAGTAAACGTGTACACACAATTCCCAGCAACACAGCCACATACAGTAAAATGCATAAATAAATTAAGAGTTTTACTACAAATAAAAGAGAGTTTACTCAATGCTATTTATAAGATGCAGAAAACAAGCAGTTAAATGCACATGCAGGTAATGTACAGAGGGCTTGTCTGGACAAACTCAAAGGTCACAATCATCTGTGTGTTTTCAAGCTGTTGAGTAAGAAAACATTTAATATAATGAAAACTAAATGGTGCATTGTTCCACAAATAATTATTTAGTCTAGTGATATCAGAATATATACCCCTTTTCATTTGCATTCTAGTATTACATTTACCGGACACAATTCCCACTTTGAGCAGTTCATACAGCCTGGCTGTGCATTGCATTGTTGGCTGAATCCTCTATGACCCAAAACGACTACATGCTAAACTGAATGCTGCAGATACAATAAAGAGATGCAGATGTCTATCAATAGCCTAGGTGGGTATTATGTGGTTACAATCAACATCATCAACAAAAACCGGGGGGGGGGGGGGGGGGGCGGTAAAAAA
>JAODVN010168414.1:0-13853 GCA_025434125.1 Chologaster cornuta
TATATAACTGATATATTTGAGTATATAACAGGACACCTCTGTTTCTTTACCTTACTGACGTAAAGGAAAGTGCAGGTCTAACATCATACTGATACGTCAACATACGAGTGCCGTGTGGGCTGACAGGACAGCAGCAGCGTAGACTGATCCTGGGACAGTTGAGCTGAGACCAGCTGCTGACCACATGGCGGATTTGTCTGAAATCAAGATTCTAAGGTTGCGTAATCTGAAGGGAAAGAAAGTAGGCCTCTACCTCCTAGCATACACACACACATTAACCCTTCCTCCCATTAACCACTCTCCTCCTTCCAAGCCACTCGCCAAATACAAAGCCAAGTATGGATCGGGTTCTTCTTTGTCGTGTAGCTGAGAATGTGAGGAATTTAAACTTTTGTAAACGGACACCGTTTTGCCTCACATAGAATAGATGACTTTGCCCGAGCAAACGGCTCTTGCTAAACACACTTCGGCATGACAACTGACATGTTGATGTTAGTCTCAAGCCCTTGGCCAGAAGCAACAGTCGATCTTAGTAATGCTTTCTTGTGCTGTTACGGCAGGTTCAGCTGCTGCTGCTGCATTTATCTTCAGTGAATATAGCTGATCTTCAGACCGATATGGTCTTCTCCTGATACTTTTGCTGGAGGATAAAACATTTTCAAGGGCAAACTTGCCAAGTATATTTGACTAGTTGGGAATGAGAACAGACGGAAGCGTGCAACAACAAAAACATTTTTTAATAAATGATCTATAGAAGACACCAGGCTTGACTGAGATGTCAGTATTATATAATAATATGTTTATAGTATGGGAAACCACCAAAACCACCAAAATACAGCACACACACGCTTTGTCATCAAAAGAACATGCAGATGACACCTGAAATAGATGCCTTTTATAACCCATAACAGGAAATCTACAGTACATTTTTCTAGTCTACATTCAAGCGCTCATAAGATGACAATGCCAATGGTCAAGATCCAGTGGAAATGGCCAAGATACAGCAAGTTCTTTCACTGTTCCTTCAAATTTCAAGTTTGAGTCTAAAATGCTATTCCTTTCTACACTGCAAAACAACATCACAGAGATTGTTTAAATAAGCCCCATGAACAAAGCATCCCACCAGGTCAGTGTATGGGTCTGCTCTCAACCAGACTAACTGTATGAGCACACAGACCCATCACTCTGTACAAACAGCAAATGCATCAGGCAGATACAAATATAAACAAGTTATAAGGAGACTTAATTAAGTCCTCTCTTGCAAGTCACAATGGCCTTTGCCCTCCAGAGGTCCCAAGAGGTCATCAGTTTGACAAATAACATGAATTAAAATGTGAACATCCATTGTTAATCTGAGTTTGTAGCTCTTGAAGGCAGGGTTATCCCCAGAATGCTTGCTAACTTCCAGATCAAATCAAAGCAATATCGCTTCACAGCGCCGCCTCACAGATTGAAATGCAGCGTTAAGGAAACCGTAGTACTCTTGTACAATGGTGGCGCTGTTGTGAGTTGTGTTGGCAACTTTATGTTATTTACGGAGCTGTGTAGAAGTATCAGGTTACTTTTTCAACATTCACGGATAATGGTAAGGTAGCGAAATGCAAGGAGATATTTGAATTTGACAAAAAGTGTATTTGTTTACTATTAGCTTGCAATATGACTATACTTTTAAAACATCTGGATTTGTTAGATCTCTCATAAACCAAATGGACGCATCATGTGGAAAATAAACTGGCTATGGTAAATGCTGATCAAGACATATTATTTTATAAAGTTTTGGTTAGATATAATATTAGATAATACTTATATTTCTAGAGGAATATGTTAGTACAATATATTTTTCCATGGAGGAGAACTGACTCAGCAATAGTTATGGAGGAGCAGGCTTCAAGAAACCCATGATGATTTCAAATGCGCTATCTTACCGTCTGTGGTCTAACTAATTACAGATATTTAAAGAAGAAATAATTTTTTCATCATTCTAAATTAGCCTTTCATACAATAACACAAATTTAAGGTAACATTCAAAAGTGAAGCCCAGTGTTCAACAATGGAATTTAAACAGACAACAAATGGAGAGTTCAGATGCAAAACCCTAAGGGCCGGTTTCACAGACATGGATTAAAGCCAAATCCTAGACTAAGAACATGTTTCAGTGGAGATCTTAATTAAATTTGGTGTTCACTAATTTCACCTTTATTACAATTAAAAGGTTGTTTGTCACTGAATAAAAAGTCAAATATTCAAAACATTTAGGTAATTATTTAAACATTGCCAATATAATAATAACAGAACCTATAACCAGCGAGACACACCGTATATAGACGGCAGTTAGCAAATACCGGCTTTAGTCTGTTAGCGCTAATCTTGGCGGGACTGCTAACAAAGTATGACACAGACTCTTAGTGTACCAGAATGTGGACAGAACGCCAATTTATCCTGTGAATAAACAGACCGAAGGAGCCATAGCAGACGTCGGGTCAAACATGCTTACAGAGGTGCACAGACACCTTTTTCCCATTCCTCTCTTGAAAGACTGTGGCCAGCGCATGGAAATATTTACAGGCTGGGAAAACTACACTTCCATACCTTGAGTGTATTTCCAGGATACCCTTACACAAGCTCAAGCCTCTTCATATGAATAATCAGTGAGTGAACACATAAATTCCTCTATTTCTGCACCCAAACTCCTTTTCCTACAGCACAGTCAGTCAACAGCAAAGTATTCATGTGAATAAAACAGAAGGATCGGAGATGCTCCCCTTGGGCCCAATGTCCTAATTGAGTCTGGTAAAAACACAGACGCTGAGTTGGCTGTCGTGCCGGGACAGCAGGTTCTGGAGCAAACTCCTGGTCCAGCGTGACGCATTGACTCTAACAGGGCCTGAGCCCAAGGCACATCCGTCTCAGCTGCCTAGCAATGTTGTTGGGATAAATAACTATTAAGCTGTACTATGAGTAGGGAAACCCCTTGCTCTCAGGCAGTCAGAAAGAAAAAAAGGGGGAGAGAGAGATATATGAAATTCCTCCCTCCCCCCTTCCATAGCCTGGCTCCACTCGACTAATGCTCTCAGCTCAACTTTTGCTGAGATTGTAGCCTGTTGTTCAGACAGCCACCCTGGATGGAGGACCAAACAGCGTGTGTTAAGCGCGATGACGTTGAAGTCGAGCGCGTGTTTCTAAATGGTGGTAGAGCCAGACGAAGCGATGCAAACAGTGGTAGCTTCGCCGATTGGTTAAAGGCTGACCAATCATTTGAAAAAATAATCCCGTCGCCCCTCCCCCACCCCACACACTTTCCATCCGGCATACAGGGGTCAGGGGAGTTGCCCCAGCCCCAGACAGGATGGTCTTCCCCCTATCTGGTGTGTGTGTGTGCAGTATGAGTCATCGCTGTCTCCCAGACAACAGACTTCACTGGCCTGCGGCAGGCAGAGATCTGGCAAAGTCATTAACGGTGGAGAAGACGACTCAACACCGCAGAGCTCAGCGGTTCATTAGAGTGCCTGAGTTACACTAAATGTTTCTTCCATGTGCTTCAAGGTTGACGTAAAAAGCCCTTTTTAACAGCCTGGTGTAGTGACTTTACAACAATTGGTATAATCGGTCCAGGTCTTTAAATTACACAGGACAGTGGTTTAAATATATACAGACTCTTGTTTATGCGTTCCCTTCAATAAGGAGCTTTCCAAGGCAAGCCAGCACAGGGTTAAAGAGACTTCTCTCGAGGCTAAATGATAACACATGGGACAAAGTCAGCAGTAACAGCAAATAACTTTTCTCTTTTTAAAGCCTACAGTCTGAAATCAAACCCAATCCACTCACTTGAAATGAAAGGAATGAAATAAAAAGGAATGAAACAGAGCTTGAACAGAGCTACTGTGCTGCTAAGATGCTCCTATTTCATGCCTGTTAAACATCTTCATTTAGTGTATGCGTGAGTGAGTGATAGTTTAAGGTGTACATGTGGCAGGTCTTATTGTGCCGTACACATAAGGACCTACTTCCAGACTGTTGGCAGAGGTGCTGATGAACCTGAAGCCCGCGATGCGTTTCGGGTTGCACACCACACTGACGTCCTCCGAGTGCTTGCAGTCAGACACGCCGAAGCCGTTGGACTCGCACTGAGCGAGGGTTTTCTCGGAGCCGCCACAGTTTACGTTGTCCAGCCAGATAAGACCTGGAAGCACAGGAAACGTTTGGGACTGTTGCCACTCAAAGTCGATGCTTCGCTGTGAACTTTTATTTGACCTTTAACAGACACACGAGCGGTGGTTGAAAGAAGGGTGCAACAAGAGTTAAATTATGACACTACCTGCTGCAAGACTAATTTCCGCTAGCGGGAGTGAATATAAAATTTACTTTAAATTGAATAAAACTGGCTAAGTTAAACTGAATAACTGCAAACGATTAGCCTAAGAGAAAAGTTTACTTAAAGTTTATTACTGCACCCTAAGAAATGTATTTGAGCTATAAATTAAGTAATATTATTGAGCAATACTTTTGATCAATGCTGGTGTTAATATTGACAAAATTGCAGTTTTTATAAATAAAATTAAACTGCGTTTTATGGGCAGAAAACAGATCTACATGTATCCGTCAAAAATCACCCCAGGACCTGGCTAGTTTTCATCGGTACACAAGTATGCGCATACATCATCAAATTTAAATGTTAACGTTAATCTTAATGGGGGTTTCCCCCTCAAATGACACACATTTTTTTAAGTTGTAGTGGGTGGAGTCAAACTCTGAGCTGGGAGGGGTGCAGTTACCCTTTAATACATATAATTAATTCATGAGGGATTTTATTAGCGTTTTACAAATTATTTGTATAAATTATTTTTTTTTACGTTTTTGGAACTGTGATGCTATTTTGTGCATATTGTCTATGGGAAGCCCCACTGGCCTACACTCAGCATGTAACTAAACTTTAAAAACAACATGAAGAGTAATCTTACTTTCACCCAGCAAACCACATCATCTATCACACATGCTAATGGAACTCATGTCTGTGGATGTTTGGGCTAAGATAGTGGACCTCCTCACATTGTCTCCACAATATCTGTCACATTCTTTAACCCGAAATGTGGAACGAGATGTGTTCAAATTAGTCAGTCAACCAGCTCATCTGCTGACCAGCTGTCGGTTGTGAATCAGCCATGAAAAAAGTACAAAATAAAAAAAAAAACGTACGGAAACAACTGCTGGATCGTACAACATGTTTAGCTAGCAGTTTAACATCCTGTCCATGCCTAAAGTGTGACATCATGCTAGAAGCTTCTTGCTACCCGTATACCATGCCCACACAGCCGTGGAAGGTTTGATTTAGGACAAGCTCATAATAACAGTTTAGTCATGTGGTATCGTTGAGCCAGATCAGGGTTTGTCTCGGCAGAAAAAAAAATTTGCGCAGCCTGTGCCTTAGTCCAAACAAACATGCAGAAATAAGCTAGCATTGTTGTGTTAAATCTATCTTCTGCGATACTTATGGGAATGTGCTCAGGAAACCATGAATTTTCTGACTAAGCTGTAAATGGCACTTTTATTGAACACTAAACCATGGGTCTGAATAGTGGACTCAGTAGACCTAACCACTGCTGGGATATTGAAATGCACATGAGTTTATATTACACACAATGCTCATTGTAACATATATACATCTAATTACAGAATATTCCAAAGTATTCATATAGTTTTTTGTAGTATTTTCACTTCATCTTGTGTATGTTGACCTTCACTCAATTATGTGGTACACAAAAGACATGGTAAACTGTAGTATAATATATTTCAGGTTAATCTACTGATGTAGCTCCTTATAGTTTTTGGCATGTGTTATACCCTGCTGCAACAATATATAACAATAAACCAACCTAAATTAAATGCCTGCTGTGGTTCCATACATTTGCACCAAGAAGTAATAATATGTAACATAAATAAAGTGTTCATTATTTTACGAGTGCCGGCAGCTGTTGTGAATGTGGAGCTGATACCTGACACCCATGATGGAACATAATGAATTGTTTCATAATGCAAAGCCTTCAAATGCCAACAGCCAGTCTTAATGTTTTGGAAAATGTTGAAACCTCCAGTTGAGTTTTATGTGACTGGCAGGCATGGAGATCACAATGTCAATTAAAGGCATAGAACTAGAACTACACCAAGGCGTGGACTAGCGACAGCCTATTGACCATTTCTGGTGCAGCGATTGTGCGTGTTCAGCTACCATCTGAGTCTGCGCAAACAATCCAGAAAACAGAAACAAGGAAATGTTGTGGGAGTATTACTGACAGCTAGTAAAAAGTAAACACAACACTGACACCACAATCTAGTAGCCTATTGCTTGTGTTTTCATATGTAGGCCTTTCTATGCCTTTAGTTATTTCAACATTTTAAACTGAAGAGAAGACGAAGGAGTCATAGGAAACATAAACAGGCGAGCAACACAACGATTATCCATCCATTTGTCGTGATTGTGGAGGTATCATGTTGAAATGCAAACAGTAAACAGTTTACAGAGCTTACACTTTGATACAACTAGACCACTGTTTCACAGTGCCTGCTTGCATTTTCTTCTGGAAAAGCTATCCCTTTTTGTTACCAATGAAAATGATCTAGGATAAGATACTCATAAGAAGAGTCCTCTTGTTAGTTGCTTCTAATGAAAAAGAGCAGGGTTACATGACCAGGGCAGATCTCTACATGAAAGCTCTTTCCACATGACTTGAATATTTCTGGTGACTTTAGAAACAATTAACTGTATTATACTTACTTCAAAGCGATTTCCTGAAAGCCTTTTGTGGCAAGTGTAGTGTAGCAGGTCTTTAATTAGGGTCACTGTGTTAATAACTTGCTGTGATATAAGTGAATATGTACATCTTTTTCCATGCAACCATATCTGCCGTCTTGTGCTGACACTTGGCTTCTGCCATAGAGTTGGAAAACTCTTCATTTTTTTGTGCTAGGAATCTCAGTCCTGTAAAGTAGGAATTCATGAACATGCCGAAGCGAGAACAGATGAGACTATGTCTGTGTGCGTCTGCCTTTTAAACCCCTGATTCTTTTTTTTCCAGATCCATGCATGCATGCAGGGACCTTGGATTAGTCTCTCTCAAATCGCCGTTAATGGGGAAAGCAGTGCTGGAGTAATGAACAGCAGGCGTAGGGAGCAGAGTGCTGAATTCATCGGTTTCCATGGAACATATGAAACTGTCTGTCTGCAGCGAGATACAGCTGTTGAATGTGTGTGGTGGTCTGATGGTCTGACGGGGTTAACACTACTCCGACCAGAAAAACTAATAGTTTATGGCAGCGTAGAAATACTTCATAAGCATTTCTATCATTTTTTTATCCTTATCCTTGTGGCTTTACTTTTCACATTAGTCGAAAGTTTGTCCATAACACTTATAATTATAATGACATGTTGTTTTTGGTTAAAGTGTCTGATAAATGACCAAAAGAATTGTTATATTGAGATTGATCTGTCATCCGCCATTTATGAATGGGATGGCATGTATTCACTCAGCGTAATCCATATTGAATCCAAAAGCAAATCAGTCTATTGTAGCAAATCTAATTATTATGTTATAATGCTCATGTAAAAAAAAAAAACAGTGTAACAGTATTTGTTGTAATAGTCATGTATAGAAAACATATATTTATGTAAGTAACAGTCACAGGTTTAATTAAGAAAACAATACCTTTACTTATATCAAGTTCATACCTGGTCAATTGAACTGCTTTACATCAATTTACATAGATTTAAGTCATTTTTCGGATAATTAACATTCAATATCGTTAAACATCCTGTTCTGGACTAGCCCTTGTGAATGACGCCCGACCTCGGTGTGTGGCGCCCCGGCGGCTAATTCCCCTACCTTCTCCTTTTCCAAACTTGGCTGAGGGGAACCAGGAGTCTGCATCCGTGTAGCCGAGCTCCCTGCACACCACCTTGGCGGCGTAGATGGAGAAGTCGTCGTCGCACACCGTCCCCCACTCTCCGTTGTAGAACACCTCCACCCGGCCTTCGTGCTGCTTCCGCTTCTCCCCCGCCAGGCGAAGCTGGATCACGGGGACCTGGCTGGTGGGGTCTGCCTGGACGGAGCACAGCCCCAGCAGGGAGCACAGCAGGGCGGGCAGCAGCAAGCAAGGCACATGGTGTGGGAGCATGATGATGATGCAGAAGACACTCCACACAGAAGGTTTCCTAGAACGATAAAACGGAGTTAAAATGACGCTCAATAACACTCTACATGCTCAAGTTCAACAACAGAATAGAAGCATAAGGAACACTTTTCATGTCCTACCGCCAAATAGGATGTTCTCCACAGGACGACTGCAATTTGTGGTGTGAGGTAGTTGGGCTAAGACTATGAGCCCATGCTGTAATCACAACTCAGTATAAAGATGCAGTATCTGCCAGTAAGTCCCAGGTTTGGTGCCCTACCCATGTCTTGCCCCTACTGAGCTCATGGCCGTGAACCCAAGCCGTGAGTTCACGGTGAATCCATAAGCCAAGCGTCAGTACCAGACCTCACCACAGAACACAAACATAAGGCTATAAGCTCCCATGGGGAGTATAGCAAACACAGAGACACAGACATAACAGAAGGTTTACACTGAGGTTAGTCTGTTGGCCAAGAAAAGGATGGAACCCACTTCTCACACGCAAATGTTTGGTCTGTGGCGCGAGGGCCCCTGCTGTTTCCGGTTGCTACCCATCTAGCTATGCCAAGAGGCCGCGGGAATGACTGGGAGGGAATGTATAGACTTCACCTCTCCTGGTAGAGGAGGACTGAAGTTGACTCGAGACTCGAGCAAAACAAAAGCACCTCTCACACACACACACACACACATTGGATAGGCTCTGCCACGGCTAGGATACTGTAGTGTGGTGTTTGTGTTTCTATTTACAGAGCCATGGCTGTGGAGAAACACAGTGTGTTAGAGTACAATCGCTGACTTCACCTTTAAGGGTGGAAAGCTGCACCCCGTTTCACCTCCCGCTTCCCACAGGGTGATGCAGTTCAAGTAAACCAGGGGGAAAAATATCGGTGGATATCGAGAATCTAAAGACCTCCACATCAGGAACTTGACATCATGGTGATAGCCAAACAAACTGCTGACATGACAAGTCTAGAGATCAGAAACTATGGTGTAATATAATCAAGAACAATCATGTAAGATTGCTTCATAATTTGGAAAATAAAGTTGGCCTAAACAGACAATGGTCTGACATCATAAAAAGACAGGAATTATCAAGCCACTCAAACAAAGCTTTTTCTAAAGATACTGGGTTGTCATTTTGTAAATGTAATTAATACAATTCAATTAACCTACCTACCATGCCTGGATGGTTACAGATATAGTGGACCACCATGGTGAAAACTTTTTCTCTGGATTAAAAAGGGGTAGCTGCAATCTATCTGACAATCCCAGTTTTTTTACTATGAATTTACTCCCAAACTTTAGTTAACAGAAAAGCTCACATTCTGACATGCTTGGTTGCAAGTTATCTATAGTAGCCTACAATCCATCAGTGGTATAGGCTAAGAATCATAAATTAGGCTCAGTGCGAAAAAACTGACTTACTTTGAGCGACGGGAAAAAGGAGTGTCTTCCAGAAGTGATCTTGTTGAGTTGGGTACAATTCAAAGCAGGGACTTCTATCTCCGTGCGTTGTCTGGTCCGTTCAGGATCTTCTTGAGCGCTGAAGTCCAGTTCCCTCAGCAAGTTAAAACATAACCAATCAGCAACTGCCTCTGCATCCTTAGACCTCCCCCTGCCCGCGGGACAGGGGTTATGAAAATAATACGCAAACTAGGAAGCAAAAGCATGATCCTTAGGGGGCTCCAATATTCGAATGAGCTATGGAACACAATAAACGTGGTTGTCGACAATGTTAGACATGTAATGAGTCCTACACAATTTACAGCTGCGGAAATAATTATGAGACCACAGCAAATTTTTTACGTTTTATAGAAATACTTTACATGTAAATACTATAACACTTATAGAAATATTCTTTAAATCAAAATCTAAAAAGGTATAATGTATATTACTGTACATGTAAGTAATACATTGAAATATATACTAAATTATCAATAGTACACATCTGAGGAAACTGCTCTTTCTTTCTGCGGCTGTATTTGTCATTGAGGGTGTAGTCGCTGAGAATCGTTTTTATGTGGGGTCCAAAGGGGCCCGGATTTGAGAGTTTCTTTCAGATTACTTTCAGTGTAAAACAGATAATTCACCCATGTATTAAATAATCATTAACAATGCACCGGGAAAGCGTGTATGTCTGGTTCATGGGTCGTTCAGTTTAAAATAGGTCATGCCTGTTGGCACGTCTTGTTGGATGAGTCTTTTGGATGCTACTGTAGTCCTGTGATGTTACCACACACTGTATAGTTCTAAGGTTACACCACCACTAAGTGGCCAAAAGATGCCACAGTCTATATGTAATATGTCTAACATTTAGACTTAAGTATAGACTATGTACTACTGACTGATGCTAACCACCACTGGTCAATAGACTACATAAACATAATTACTACATTATCATCTTTCAATCATTATCATTTATTCAGGAATGCTTTAAGCATAACATATAACTGTTAACATGGGCATATTTATTTCTTCATTTTTACAAATTGTGAAGACAAAAATAAGGAATTTAAGTATAAAATATATGCACATATTATAACAATGGATCGACATTTTAAGCACTTTTAAACAAATGCAACACCAATACAATAGGACAGAAAGTCATATTGAAGCCCGTGTGGTTTGGCAAAAACATGAGGTTCATTGACGTATGACACATTAAAAAAAACACAGGCTCTATCCAGCTGCATGGCATAGGAGTCGCTTAAGTTTAGCATCGTGAATGAAATAAGTCTGTCTACCTTCACAATATGCAATTATCAGTAATTCATGTGTGTGTGTGCTAAATTAAACCAAGAACTGGGCATATCATCAAACAATGTGCAGCTTTCCCAGATACCATAACTGCAAGAAGCCTTGAATTGCAAATGTAATTCTTGCCATAACCAGTACATGGTTGTACTTTTGTTAACCATTTCTAATTAGAATGCTGTATATCGTGTAACATACTCTTTTATATTTGCATTTTGATTGTAAAAATCCACTTTATATTTGTTTGGGAACACCTGTGTCAGACCTGTATAATAATTTTTTTATAAAGTTTAAATAAAGGCACATTAGCAACAGTAATTTCTGCAGAACAAATATATATACTCCAAATATATATAAATGGTTGCAATATGATGTGATACTAACGTTTTCACACTCAAAGACATAACAATACATTTAACAAAAGCAGATTAAGATTAAATGTAACATATAGCAAAAACAGCAATATTTTGATCTATAGAAACTCAAACAACAAATTGATACATCTAAGATATACTTTTATAAATTTTTACGATATTTCAAGTTCTTTCATTGCTATACCTGTTAAACAAACGTGCAGATAAGACCCCTCAATGGGTGGCATACGTAAAACCTTCTCCGTTAATTTATCTAGGAAGTTGGTAAAATATAGCACATTTTTTTTTATTTTTATTTGCGGATAAAAAAAAAAGAAAATAAAGAAAGAAATGTGCCAATATTTAATTAAGCATAAAGCAGGGTTAGTTATTCTCAAGTATGCTTGGTAACTTCAAGCTCAAATCAAAACAATATCCACCTCACACATTGAAACCTATTGTGAAGCAAAACGAATGCTACGGCTTTGTTGTTGTGAGCAGTGTTTGCCACTTTGTTTATGTTCCTAATAACCAAGCCAGGGTTGTGTAAAAGTACCATATAACTTTTGTCAGCATGCACGAAGAACAGTAAACTAGCAAAATGTCAGGAGGTAATAGGTGAATTTGACAAAAAGTGTATTACTGTATCTTACAATTAGCTTTCAATATTCTGAATGTGTAGTATTACATGATATGAGCCATCCCTTACAAATATTGTGTGAATACTGTAGAAGGAACATGGTAGAAAATAATCTCCTTGTGTGCAAAGCTTCTTTCTCTTTTGAAAACATTATGCACATTATCTCTCCCACGTCATTGCCACCCACGGTTGTGTATAAAACATCCTGTATAAAATGTAAATAAACATCCTAAAAGTGTTTGGATAAAAGCTGGTGAGCCAATATTGAGCCTTTCAATATATGCTAAACAGCAGAAACTGACCTGATTTGAAATATTGTGAAGACCCAGAGTGTCTTTCCAACTGTAATCTTGCAACACTTCAAAAGTATTGGTTATTACAATAAATGCATCCACAATATGTGCTTCTTCAACTGTCACAAGAATTACGTTTTATTTTCTCAGAATAGTGAACCACTTTGTACTTTGTGCTTTTTTGTAATAAAAAAAGATGAATAAAAAAAGAAGGGTTTGAACTGAGGGTGGCTAGATATTAAGCTGACGGAAACGTTGTATAAAACCTTTTAAAAGTCTTAGTCTGTTCCCATTTTGGCAATCAGCTCATCACAGATCTTTGTGAGCTCCTCAATCTCTTGATTCTATTGGAGACAACAGAGGTGGAAAAGACAACTTTAGAAGAGTCAACACTGTAAATTTAACACATGGCATACAGACCTGATTGACTGACATCTGCCCACATTACATCAGAGTTCATACTCTTAATGATTGGTTCTTCTGGGTATATACAGCACAGAGTACGGGGGCGTTTAACATTAAAAAAAAGTCTTTCTACCTTTTGGAGGACGGCTCTCTCAAGCGAATCCACCTTCATCTGCTCCTTCCTCAAGCTGGCGTTGAGCGCCACGCTCTCGGCATTGGCTTTGGCACGAACCTGCGCTATCTCCCCATTGGCCCTGGAAGTGTGGAGAAGACACAGGAGAAGACCAGCGCCCCCGGAGGTGAATGAATGCCTCTTTGTCGATGTCTAACTGACATCTGGCAGCAATACCGACGTGAAGCGATCACAAAGGCCACTACTAGGAACTTGCTCACTTGTCCAGTTTCTCCTCAGCGTGGATTTTTAGGGTGTGATATCTCTGCTCCTCCTGCCTTACTCGCATCAGATACTCCTGGGCACATTTCTTCAGCACCTCCTCATTCTGGAGAGGAACCAAAAACAAAACCCCCCACAAACTAGTAATCTTGTTTGAGGAATATTTACAAAAACAAATGAAACAAAAGATGTTGCATTTCTTTACATTTATCTTACACGACTTCCGCAAAAGAACGCCACTGACCTTCTTGAATCCCTCCAGGACAGTCTTCATGTTCTCGTACCTCCTGAAGAGGTCCGAGAGGGAGCGCTCCACAGAGTTGAGGTCAGCCAGGGCCTGGTCCCTCTCTATGGTCAGCTGGCGAACGCCCTTGTGACAGGACAGGGTCTTCTGCTGCTGTTCGTCCTCTGGAGGAGAAAAGACGACCAAACAATCAATATTCAACGCTTGCCCGGTGCAAACACAGAACAGTGCACTGTGGTGTATTTCCACCAGGTGGCAGCAACTTACCAATCATCAGCGCAATTGTTTTCTCATATTCTGCCACAATTTTTCTGTCAAAACAAGAACATAAATTAACACTTTCCCCAACCCGGGTTCAATCAATCAATCAATCAATCTCTATTTATATAGCACTTTTCATACAAATGAATGTAACACAAAATGCTTCACTCTACAACATCATTAAAGACAATATAAAATGAGTAAAAAATATAAAAACAATACAATATTAAAAAAAAAAACACTCATGTTATATTCTTCATCACAACCCTCCAATCAAAAAACATCGGGAGTCCAACCCCATAACACACAACCATCAGGGACCCCAGACCCGCTCCCCAGCCACCTC
>JAODVN010168517.1:0-13849 GCA_025434125.1 Chologaster cornuta
GAGAGTATGGTGGTCAGAGTGTATGGTGGCCAGAGAGGAGTATGGTGGCCAGAGAAGAGAATGGTCGGTGGGGGACCAGGGAGGGCGGGAAGAGGGGGTCAGGGAGGGGGACACAGAAAAGCAATGGCGTTCCTGCGTTCCTGGGCTTGGGGATCATTACTCCCTTATCAATACTTGGCGACCTGTCAATCACGCGTCAATAACAAATCAGATTACCTGATGTTCCAAAGCAGCTATTAGTTAGACTACTACGCCATGATTCACGCTTAGCCTCTGTTTTCACAGGGCACTATTGTGTAACGCAATGTAAATGCTTGGGCACCCTTATAAATGTGTCATTAGATGTGCTTCAGGAACGTGCATTTCCAACGAGACATCATGCTAGAGTCAGACGGTACTGCAGGGAGCTTGTCCTCTTTTAAAACCAGAAAACGCAGTTGGCTAAACTATTACGGTGCATAAAAAGCTTGTGGGAGGCGGCTGAACTGAACGTGATCATCATCAACAAACATACAGCTTTTAAAAGGTAGCCTACAGAAAGCGTCAAATATACATTTAGCATTTAGCATTGTTACTAGCTACACATGCTGATTTTAATGTTTATTCTTTAACGGCCAGAATAGCATTTACAGCCAGTGTCTCATGTTACCGGTAGCTACGGTACAGTATATCCTTGACTAAAGAAGTAGAGAGACAGATATTATTAGGAATACGAGAGAGAATGTCATAGAATGTCCCACAAGAGACTAAAGTGTGCAGCTGTAACCAGTGGGGGCGGTTCTTACAGCAATCAATCAATTAATAATCAATTACCCTGAGCTCTATCAAACACACCAACACGCAAAGTCACAATTACTTCCTTGTGTCCATGTAAGGAAAAACTTGCTATTCAATAAAACGCAAAGGTGTGCCAGTTCGGCTGTTTCTGGTAAAGGCAAATTCACTTTTTAATGAGAGCAAACACAAACTGCCATTGGCAAAGATATGTGTACCAGACTATGGACTGTTCATCGTAGCATATCTAAGTAAATTGTATTACGTAATTATTTAATTAGAAGAATAAGTGCTGTACATTCTATTCTACATACAAACATCAACCAAACCATTATATTGGAGTGTTTTTTAGTTATCCTTGTGTGTGAGACAGTGAACATGTGAGAAAAGAAGGGAAGTAACTAGACAGACAGACAGACAGACAGACAGACAGAGAGAGAGAGAGAGAGAGAGACTATAACTCACTCTTGTTCCCCACCAGAGAGACTACAGGCTGGACCTCAGACTCCTCATTGGTCTTCTTAACCATACTAAACCAGTCCTCTAGGTTCTCAAAGCTCTGGTAGTTGGTGATGTCGTACACCAGCAGGACACCCTGCAGAGGAGAAGAACAAGCATGAGAATCACTCCTCCATGTTGTAAGCCACAAGCCTTATTGAGCCGGACAACGCGAGAGATTGGGCAGCAGGTGGCAGTGCTCCTCTTCTACGGTCGTATGAATAGCACACACACACACACGCACACGCGCACACACACACACGCACACGCACGAGTAGTAAAATACCATTATGACCTTTGCCACTTTACTTTAGCACATTAAACATGGTGAAGGCTATAGCCTCTCTCTGATAAAGGGGATATATGTTTGGATAGCAACTAGCTAATCATTAATTAATTGTAATCATGTAACTAATAACATATAGGATTATGTAATGCTACACATTATGGAAGCAGTCATGGAGGATTGAAACTACATGTCTGCTAAATGCATTTATAAACAAACACACAAAGCAAAGCACTAAAAGGTTCGGTGTAACTATCGAGCAGGATTTGCCCGTCGTTTGTAACGTCAAAGGGCTGAAAACAAACACGACCCATGTGAATGTTCGTCTTCCCCTCAGCGCGCACGCAGCAACACCACAACAGCGCAGGCGCGCTGCGACGGCCGCTCACTCCTCTTGACACTGACAGCGGGGTGTCTCACAGTGATTGATTGCAGGCCAAAACAATGGCCGCCGTGGCGCTTCCGCTATGCTCCGGTGAAACGTGTCGTAACGCGGCACCGATGCATGGTGGCCGACGCTTGGCTGGTGGAGGAAAGCGACCAGACATGACAGATGTAAACATCCACAAGCAAGGTAGACAGCGCAAGACGTTTGTTTATTTTCCAAGACACTGGCTACGCTGGCCGTTAAACTGCTAAAATTAACCTGCCACTTTCACTACTTTCCAAATGATGGCTGGTTGCCTCCCTCACCGTAGAGTGGGTTGTTACCAGAATTGTACCAGTCACTCGCACGGATGCCGGCTGGTGATTATTTTAACACCACATGCTGGAGAAAAACGGGGGTCTATTTATTTCCACATCAGGTCTGTCATGGTGAACCAGGCTGGATCCTCGGTTGAGAGCGGCGAGTGGTATCCCGTAGCAACGCCGATGCTGACAAACAAACTGCAGTGTTTGCACAGAGCTTGTGCAGTCATTGTCATTAACGCGTCTGTAACTTTTCCATAGATAATTCATTTAAAGAGTGGTGAGGGTAAAGACATCATGTCCATAATTTAAACATTAGAATAATAGTGCTAACACACATTTACTTCACTGTCCTATATAGGCCAGCTTTTTGCATGATTAAGAATATCTTATCTATCCTGAGAGTTCCTGGATGATCCTGGAAGTCAGATGCAAGGCCTTTTAAAACATTTTTGGCAGCAGTATCTCAGCATGGTTTGTGTTTCACAAGGAACATCATATATAATGTTTAATATAATAACAACTTGCATTGGGAGGGAAACTTTCTCAGTGTGTGTGTGTGTGTGTGTGTGTGTTACCGTACATGTGCTCCATATACATATTTGTCCAGCATTTTTCCTCCCAACGTTTGCCCTCCGATGTCCCACACCTGCAGAGTGGCATTCAAATTGCCTAAAGCAACAAAATAAAGAGAGAAAATAAGTCTCGACTATCAGAGAAGCAGAGAATCTGTTTAAACGAGAAGAGTGAATACAAAAACGTTAATTTTAAGTGATAATGCAACGTCTAACGTAATTTCTGTACTCTAAGCAATGTTGTTAGCAAAACTTAGAATGCAGGGGAAATGACCACAACTACACTAGACTCATTTTGAGTACAGGGGTTCTATATTAAAACGCTGGCATTGCTCATATACTGTACATATTGGAAACAATAAATCAGAGGTTAATCTTTCATGCTAACCGCTCTTGGCTGGCAGGTCCCCCCGCGTATTGCATCCAAGAATACCCAGCCAGGACGTTAGGGGGGATTAATATTGGAGGTATGCTGCCTACCATCAAATTTAAAAACTCTCCCCACCCATACCCACGCATTAAGAAATAAAAAAACCAGAACTTATTAGCCTGTGAAGAGAGCTTTGCATTGTGTCATTCTCTGCCAAGTTGAGTAAAGTGAAGAGAATTATGTGCTGTTAAGGAAAATAGCAAAAATTAAACACGACTCGTTATGATTTTAGTGGAAAGAAAGTGAATTGGGGCAGAAAAAGCGAGGCAGACAGGCGTGTACATGAAGAGAAGAAAAAAGAAAAGCCAAATCCAAATAGATATTTTCATCCTATGGAAATGTAAAGTGGTAATAAAGAAGGAGGTTTAAAAAGCAGTGGAGACCAGACAGGGAAGAGTTTATGTTGGCGGGATGAGGGCCCCTGTGCTGGCCCGGGGAGGGTGCAGCGTGGACACGGCTGGGCGACTCAGCCTCTTCAGCAGCAGAGAGGAAACGCTGAGGTTCCCAGTGACTACACACGGACTATGCAGTGTCAATGCGAAGCAGTGTCGTGACTAGCCACGGGTCTGGGCGTGAGGGAGTGGCAGTGGAGCTTGCACGTAAACTGTGGTTACGTTAACTCTTGTTCCGGTGCAGTCCGCACGCTGTCAAGGCGCCACCCGGAAACAAAAGGGTCCGCCGCGGGGGGAGGCGATGCAACGAGGAGGACAAGATGGCCGCCGCAGCACGTCTCTACCCTCCCTACAGGGTGGATGCGCGTGGCCGCCACAGGAGCGTGACACTGAGCCGTGTTGAAGAGCCTCCAACGGGGTTCAGCGAGGGAGAGAATGTATCAGGTTGGTTTCCACCTCCCTGCGGACAACCCTGCTCCCCTTGTCTACACTGGTCTTTTGGCTTGGCAGGGACATCTGGAAGAGGCATTGTTGCACAAAGGTTTGCACACAGGAGGGCGTTGTGTGCCAATCGGCCTCGCCTCACCTCTCCCCGTGTTGGAAAATGTACATTAAGTTTGACAAGCCAGGCCTTCATGGGGAGAAGGGGCTGAGGCTGGCTCTATAGCTATCGCTCCTCCCCACCAATCCCACGGCAAGATAGACCCTTACAGCTCCTCTGAGACCCACACAACCCCTCCAACACGGGGGTCCTAACGAAGCGCCGGACCACCCAGCTCACAGAGCCGCCCTCGTCTTCATCAGGTCATCAACACCTAATTCCCCAGAAAATGGACCATTTAACAACCTTGAGTCTGAAGGAGCGTTAACGCTGCAATAATGACAAGAGACGTGGACTATTGTAAAACACGGGTCAGGGCTTAACATGCAAAAGAGCGGCAATTACAGCAAGGGAAACACAACCTGATGAAAAACACAAGGTGTACAATTAACAGCATTGTATGGGATCTTATGAAACAGTCAAGTCTTCCAGCTTATGGTTGGCCCATTTCATTTGGATTCCACCACAACATTTTTGGGGGCTAAGTTCTCCTAAGGCTGAAACTGACATAAAGTCAAAATAGAATACCTCAGCCAACTCACAAATCAGCTTAACTTTTACTTTTAGCACTTAATTTCTTTTTGCTTAATGGTGTTTTATTAGTAATGAAAGAATGGAGGTACTCTGCAGATTTCTGGAGCTTAAACCTTGGCAGGGTTTTAGAAATGCCATTTAAAACGTTGAAAATTCCCATTTCATATGGTAGGAAGTCAGAATGGAGTGCTTTCGTCTAAATATAGGCATTAGTCAATAAACATTTATTTTACACATCTAACCCCCGTTAGATGTGTAAAAACAGAGGATGGCTTTATTTCTGCTGGTTAAACATAAACAAATATGAACATGAATGTTTTATGTGGTGCAGGACAAAGATCAGTTGAACTTGAAGATCACCAATATGAATATAAAATACTGAATGTATTTACTCTGCACTGTGCCCACAGAATTATAAGTTAGACTTGCTCATTTGGACAGAATCTGTCCATTGGTTGTGTGGAGGGTAAAAAAGCTTAGTGTTTGCTCTGGAGAGAACTTTCAGAATTAATAAGTGTGAGAAGGGGCAGACTCTACAATGTGCAACTAGAAAAGAGACACTGAAAGTCCTGAGTTAACTTAAAGACCTAGCCTAATCACTCTAGCTGAAAACACTAGCTCAGGAAAAATACAGAATGCCACCCCATAATAACACAAAACAAGGTTAAATGTACATGCTCTCTCTAGAGCAATGGCTGACACTGACATTGTTGTGGGGCCCGTGACCCTCAAAACAAAATGTTGCTTGCGCCTTACGGTGAAGAAAAATGTAATTTAATCTAAATCTATTTTATGACCTCCCAGTAAAAGCATCTACCACGGCATGAGAAACAATTATATATGCTATCTGCTTTAGTCAGAGTTTAACTAAAAACAACTAAATGGAACACTCTTGACTTACTTATTGTTTAAATAGCACATGATTAAACACGTTTTCTATACTTTTACAGCTATTCACAATGCACCGATACTTCCCTCTGCAGAGAGTCATTGCAGCCAGCGGGCAGATTACTTTGCTCAAGGCGTATTCATTTGTATCCAAAGATAAACTAGAGCCTGTTGCTATGAGTGCATGCAGCGCACACACGTGCGCGCACACAAGAGCTGGTGCTCACCTGGAAGGGTTATTCTCTTCAGAAAGAAATCCAGGCCAATGGTTTGTTTGTACTGCTTCCCAAAGGCCTCCTGTGCGAACCTGGTGGCGAGTGAGGTCTGAAGCAGACACACAAAGCAAGAGACGGGAGAATTAGGTTAATAGCGGCAGGACCGTTACATCTTCACAACACTGGAAATGTGTTGTTCAAAGCAGAGAGTTTTAAAACGAAGCAGACTATCCAAGAACACACATTATTGACACCACATGGTACGCGCGCACACACACACACACACACACAGAGGGAGGCATACCTCACACTAAAATTGAAACTGGCTGCAATAGAAACTTAGAAAAATACATAGAGCTTTATACTGTATATGTGCTATGAGCAGAATAGATTACCTACTTATATAATCTTCTTACAGTTCACAGTCATACATTAAACAAGTGTGTGTGTAATATATATATATATATATCATGTGAAATAAACCTTAAATATGTTGATGAAACCTACAAACAGACACAATGACAGATGACAATATTTTGATAATAATTCTGTTATCCCCAATATTTCCAAACAGAAACATTGAAGAACCCTCTAAAACATCACCCTTTTGATACTTCCATTTGTCTTTTTTTTCCACATTCATAAATGTAAAATTACTTTAGCATTGGCTGGAAACTTAAGGGTAAAATGAAGTGAAACCTTCTGATGAGGTCTATGTGAATTACAAAAACAGGTGTGGGTAGGCCCATGTGTCATGTCTCCTGACTAAAGACCCAGTAATTGCTGTGAATTACAAACCTCCGTCGTTCCCTGTCACTGTTGTGTTCAGGAGGAAAAAATTGCATGTTAGGGGCCCTCCTGAAGTGCATGGGAATTCACTACACAGACTCGACATGCCAAGTTTAATTCATATTGATGGATGAGGATAAGACGAGAGAAGAAATTAAGTGCTGGGTGTCTACCAGCTATCTTTAGAGCAGTGTGCTTGCATAAACACTGCAGAGAAGTGCAACGCTGGGATTTCCCTGGTCTTTATGTGGCAACACATGTTAAATATGCTACCTGGCAATCTCTGACATGCAGCGCCAGCCAGGTGAGATCTCAGTCCAGAGCGCATCCACTTCTATGCTCACGCTATGGTTTTAGATTTAACAACATTTTAAGTGAAAGGCTACCTTAACCAACTGATTCTTACACACGGCCACACTGGAGCACAGTTCATTAAACAAGAATGAACACTAAATCGGGATGATGCTTGGACTACAAGCATCATCCTGATTCAACCCAGTCTTGTTTAATTAAGCAAGACCAGGTTCATTAGGACATATTTGTAACTGGTGGATATATCTAAACTAGGCCTTCAGTCTTCAACCTTGGAGTCACATGCAAAACATGTTGAATGTTTAACTCTGACCTTTGGGCCAATGTTGTTATTACATTAATGTGTCTTTAGAGGAGCAGTGTAGCAACATTGACAGTTCATCTACCCAATTCACTTTAAAGTTCACCAACCAACAGGCTTTGCAATTCTGTGTGCAGAGCATGTCACAGGCTCAAGACTGATTGAAAAATTACCAGAGGTGACTGACGCAACAAGGAGAAAATCGGCCATTTAAGTAGCCCCAAAAAAAAAATCACTGACAACACAAAAATAACCAGCTTGGACAGCAAAAATGTATTCCACATGCTCACATTGGCCTAGTCGGCCATTTGTTTTGGCATTCCAGTAGCTTGGCTTTCCTCCTTCCCCGTAGTCCTTCTTTTCCATCATACAATTGGAAGTAACCAGCGAATGTAAAACTGGCGTAATACTGACACTCCTAGCAAACAGCACAGGGTCACCAACGATACCGCTGCCGGGAAATGAGGGCGGTTTTACCGGGAGCGGAGGGAAGGAGTGCAGGAGAGGAGGGCTGCATGCTATCTGTGTCCACACTACGCAATATACACGCAATACATGAAGCACATTGCAGCACATTATCAAAAGATTGTTAGCCTGAGTGGCATGTTAATCTGCAAGGTTGTCCATAACCACGTCAGATTAAATACTTATTAACACCACATTAGCCCATAGTAGTAGCATACTGTATGCAAAAATGTATAGCTCTTATTCTGAAAATAAAATATGAGTTAAAATATTGATGAATAGTCTACCTGCAAAAATGTGCGTTCGCACACTGTAGCCTACTTCAGAGCGGGCAACCAACCACAAGCAAAAATACCACCATAAGCGGTGTCCAAGAAAAACTGATCCAATGTCAATTTGCTGAGCAAATTGACATTAATAAGGCGGGAAACGGCATTCAACATGTCAGTCAGTTGCCTGCCCAAAACAGGGTGCAAGGCCCCTGTCTTCAGCCCAAAACAGACAAGCAGGTAAGTCATTCAGACAGTGATGAACTAACACCTGGCAACGCCATGAGGAGGGTTATTAATGTAGCGCATCTACAGGGAACTGACTTGTGTGTGTTCTCAGCACCCTATAGCCCACCCCCCCTAAAGAAAACGTCAACTTTCCAGAATAAGAACATTCATTTTTCTCATCGGGACACACGTCATTACCGCCGCCACATTTGTTTTCTTTCTTCCATCGAAAGTGCAAATTCACATTTAAGAGGGGACGGCCCTAGAAGCACTACACTCGCATGTGTTCATTCAGGAATTCAAAGATGCCGTGAAGAAACATATTGTCATGTCAAAATCGCTTTCAGTGAAAAAATAAATCAACCGTTTTTTTATTCGAAATGCTGAATCCCTTTAGAGGATTATGGAGGAGCATACCACCAGGGGTCAATTCGTTATTCCAAGGATGTCTGAGATGTACATTGTTAGATGTTAAATTGGCCAGGAAAACCTGGTTAATTGAGAAAACAGATATCATCATCCCATCAGCCCATTTGTCTAGTTGCAATTACTGCTCAATCAAAATACAGTTTTTTTCAGACAGGGACAGAATAGTCTCCAAATGAGTCTGGGTCTCCATGCATTGCATCTGGTCCTGCTTAGAAAATATGAAGTACAATAGAGACAGGCTTATTTAACAGCCAGTAAACAGACTGCAGCATATTTTAATGCATTGTAATATTTAGTACAGTACTTTAACTGTACGACAATAAACAACATTCCAAGCTGTTTGAAGAAAACAATGAAAGCTACCAATTACTCGTAAATTACACAACTGTTTAAAATGATTGTCAATGTATAGGTTCAAATGTGTGCTATGTGTTGTTGTGAAATGTATAACTCCATTATATCACCTTTGCAGCAACTTCAGGGTCTTTCAACCTGGCCACCTGAACACTCCAAAAATAAAATGCTAGAGATAACTGAATGCATTGTACTGTTGTAATATAAAAAATATAAGACACTCACATATTATTCTGCATAATCACATTACAAATCACATAGGCTCCTCCTGCCTTTAGATCGGCTTCTAAGCCATCCAACAATATTGTAATATTGTAATTGCTTTTTCTTTCTTTAAAAATCATTGGCATAAAATGGGGCATGACTTACAAGTTATTATGCACTCCATATAGTTTCAAAAACCTACATTCAAATGTGTTTAACCTTAGCTATAAAAAAACTTTGGAAAGCATTTCAGAATTTGTATTTAAAAGCACGTTGCGTGAAAATAATAGGAAATCAGTTTAAATTAAACTAAGAAAATATAAAACTGCCCAATAAGAACCTTTCAATTCAATTAAGAGTACATTTGGAAACATGTCTGTTTCATAACAACATTAAACGCATATAAACACAAGTCAGTTTACAAAACTGATTTCATAATTGTATTACCATACGATACGACACCGTACAAAATATTTATTACGGTACTATACACAGTAGTAGTTTAATTCGGATGTCCAATCCCTTTAACGTTTTAATTATACTACCAGTTCATTTCTAATTTCATAATGGCAGCATTCAGGCAAATACAACATTGCACAAGACAAATAAGCATGGTATAATATAAACGAACTCTACATTAGATCAATCACATGCAGCAGCATGCTGTCAGGGTTGCTCAGGCTGCGGCAGGGGGGAGGACATATTAGGCACAACAACCACTGCGACGTTTTAAACGTACCGTTGACTGTATCACAAGCAATGCAACAAGTATAAGTATCGTACATGTATGCATATACATAAGCACATACATACTGCCTACATTCCTTACAACATATCCCCATATTTTCACATGATGTTTACAGTAGGCTAAACATGCTGTTACATGATGTGAGCTAATAGCCAGTTTAGCTAGCATTCGTCGCCATGGTGATGGGATGAAAACAGTAATGAATAGCAACATGTTAAATGTTACAACAGTAATTTATATAATGCTACTGTGCAGTACTGCTGAAACTCAAAAGCATTGGGATCGCGATTCGCTACTGAGTCAACGATTATTGTTGAAGACATGTTAATAAAGTGTCTGTCTGGTGTCTCACCTTCCCAGATGCCCCGTCTCCGATCACAACGACCTTAAGTTGCCGGTCTTGACTTTCTTCTTCAGAATCTGACATGTCGTTAAACTGTTCCTACACTTTCTGGTTCCCCTGACTCCTGTGCGGAACGCACCGATATGAATCAGATTATTCCTAGTTAATCGTGAGGATTAAATGAACTGCTAGTACGGTAGCAGGAAACTAGACGCCATTTTGACTATCCACAGCTACTTGACATGCGCAACAGACTCCGTAACTGACTGACTTTTTATTTATTCCTACTGATCTGTGGGGCACGTCTGAATTTAAATTCGGATTTATATTGTCGTCGTTATGAATATGCTTCTTTGATTTCAAAGGAAAAATATCTCCAACTTTAAAAATGGCTCATATGACGTATCCTGTACATGACGCGTACCCGTTGCTATGACAACAGGGTCAAAGTTTACATTGGTATGTTCTTTTTGAAGTTGATAATATGATAAATATTGTAATATATAACAACGTATCGTGTGGGTTTTCATCGTAATAAAACGAGTTTTTTTATTTGTATTGTTAGGATTTTGTCCTTAGGATAGGCCTACAATAAATATGATTGCATTTGAATAGAATAAAAATAAAAAATAAAAAAAATTGAAGGATGCATACGTGCATCCTTCACAGTCTAAAAATAAAGGTAACGGTAAAGGTAAAAAAAAAAAGGCTGTATAGTCCATGGCGTGAGTCATTTCAGTACCTCAGTTAGTAGTATCAATATTGCCTACTGATGTTTTACCGTTTTTAATAAATGTTTATGATGCTACTACTTTCTAGAATTTGTTTACTGAAAAAAATGTGTTTTGCATTACTTATTTATTTGAGAATGGATAGCACAACTGGCTATACATGAAAATGAACTGATTGTAACATGTTAACTCTTATATTAGCTGTGTTGTAGAAAAATGCATACATAATATATTGAAAGGTTGTAAAGAAGACAATAAAATCATGTTTCATTTTAAATCATATCGGAATGGCTATTTCCATTCAGAAAAATCATAATACAGGCATATCCTTTAGATCCGGTCCTTTAGCTATACGAAATCAGCCTATGCCAGTTTAATTAAAATTCTCTAATTTAATGTGAGACACGATTCTATCATTTTTCCACTGCTAAAGGGAGTAGTAGCATGTTCTGAAGGAACGGGAATCTGCACCTGGGCTGGAACGCTTTGAAGCAGGTGGCAATGAGTGTCATGTCGCTATAGCATAAAAGGCATAGCCTGGCTGGGTGTTAACAGCGATTAATGGACAACATAGGCTGTACAGATAGTCTATAAAAATATTAAACGTTAGCCGATGCAATATGTTAAGATGCATTCTGGTGATATGTCTTATATGTGCTTACAATAAACTTCATAATCTTAATATGTCCTGAACCATGATTAAAATAGCCTACACAAAATGTTAATAGTTTTAACAAAATAGGCTACTTGACAAAATGCATTTCGATTCGTTTTTCAAGATCACCCAAATTATATAAACTATTGAAGTATAGTTCAATCAAGCATGAGCTCATATTTCCAGAAAAATAAGGCTGTCGTGCATCCTAAAAAAGGAACGAAGCAACGCAGTATGCATTATTTTTAGAAAATATTTATTTTAAAGGCCTATGTCTAAAACCAAAAAAGTAAAAATAAGCAATGAGCTATTTTGGCATATTGGCGTATCATTAAAGATAATTAATAATTATTTATAATTAATTAAGATAATTTTAATTTATGAACACGATAAACCTTCAACAGTCTACATAATAGTATAGGCCATGACACACATCACCCATCACCATCATGATACAATTAAATTAACTTTACATAAATAAATAGCGAACATGGGGCCAAATCAGTGGTGGTAGATATTATACGTATAACGGTCTGTAAACCTACACCAGTTCAGGTAAATTTGGCCTTGCAAAATTGCAGTTGATCATTCTGAATAATAAGATATTTTAAAATGTATTTTTATGGAATTGTAAATTCTAAACAAAGTATTTAGCCAGGTTACAAAGATGAGCAACATTGAAATAGGCTGTGTTTCTTCTGAATATATTTTCAAACTTTTCAACATGTAATGGATCGAATGAATCCAAACTGTTGGTAGACATACACATTTCTATCAAGTTATGCTAATCGAAAGAGGCGTCGGGAATAACCTGCCTTGGTTCAATCTCAATGGCACACATTGAATCGAAATAACCTTTCCATTGAATGGTGGTTAGCATAGACCTGTGCATCTGCAGCCTGCATAGTTTTAGATTCAATAAAGTCCTGCTATGATTACACCTTTACCCAAAATAACCTATTATAGAATCACGTGGTCTTTGTATAGCGTGTCAAATGATGCCATATTAAATGCCAATTTTCTATCATTAATAATGTAACTTGATCTAGAACAACAACTGGCACATGTCTGTGGGGAAGATTATGTCCACGATTATGTCTTATTAGAGATGTCAAGTGTATTAACTGAATTGTCCTTGAGTCACCTATAGCTCTTATAATCTAGTCTGGGACTATTTAAAAAAAGAAAAAGAAAAAGAAAGATTTCACAATGGCGCTCATACAAATTTTATTTCATGGAGAATGTCCATGAGGGATCAAAAATAATATAGTCTACCTATATATATATATATTCTTTAGTATACGATTATGTATGTATATGTATATTAAAATCATTTGTATCTGATTTGTGTAGCCTATGCGTGCGTAAATGTGAGCAATATGTGCGCAATTGTAAAATATTTTGGAGTTAATTGCTAACGGCTTATATACTTTTTTGAGACTAAACTAATAATTAAGAAAACGTATTTTTTATATTTGAGTTACAGAAGGTGGCTTTGTGTATGATACACATGATGTGCATTAACCATTTGACTGTATAGGCTACGCAGTTTAATCGATTAGACAATAAATGGGATTCGATTAAAGCACATGGCGGTATTTGCATTTCCCCTATCTGCTTGTGACGAAAAAATACCAGGTTCTCTCGCATATCCCAGATATCAGATATCGCTTCACATGCAGGCAAAGGACAGGGACGCCGTGTCACACGTGGGTCGGTCGAGTCTTCAATACGCCTTAGTTTATAGGTGCCAAAGCGAATAAAGAGCATCTTTGTCACGGCAGTGGCCTTGGGCAGCAACGGAGGTGGAGGGGTATGGCGGCGTTCTGCATTTACGAAATCATATTCTAGGTAGACTAGACTAGGTATTCGTTGATATGTGTCCATGGGTTTAGCAAAATTGCTCTGGCAAAGCTACAACTTGTTTGTATAAACTCTATATCCGTGTTAAATTAATTATGTAAATAACCGTTTCAGGAAGATACGATTTAGGTATGAGATGGGTTTTTATGTTTTCCTTGTTTTGGCTTTGAGACGAGGCTACTGTCAAAAACTTTTAATCCAGCTGATCAGATTTACTTTATTTTTGCCTGACATTCACCCAGTCACACATACATTCATACACCGATGGTGATTGC
>JAODVN010168831.1:0-13826 GCA_025434125.1 Chologaster cornuta
CTCTCTCTCTCTCTCTCTCTCTCTCTCTCTCTCTCTCTCTCTCTCTCTCAAAGAAGCACCAACATGACAGGGATTCCTGCAGGCCAGTGCTGGGGGTCCATGGGAAATAAGGGGCATTAGGGTTAGGGTTCATTGACCTGGGAGCAAGCCAGTTAACCCTTTGCTCTGTTGAGACACTAACGCAGGATTTAGTCTGATAAGAAACCATAAGTGTGATAAAGGTGGTTTTATGAAATATAGACAGCACACTGATGCATGAACCCAGAAAGGCTTTGGTGGGAGGAATATATAATCATGTATTTTTGGATAGAACAATCTAATGTTACAGATACTTGGTAAAGAAGGGTTCCAACTCATAATCTGAATTTGTAATAAGAGGTACCTACTGTATGCTCTTACAATTTCCAGTTTATTGCCACATGGACCAGATGTACTGTGTCAATAAAGAGGTCATGTTGACCAACTAGCTCCAATGTCACAGACATGTTGCATTGGCTGGTGTTATATATCAAGTTATGTTTATGAGGTCAACAGACCGCTTAAATATATATTTAAAGTTCACAAGTGTATTATCCTTTTGAAAAGGTCCCTTAACATGTAAATGAGCAACAACAATATACTAACTAAACTAACTAATAAAACAGAGCATATAATCCAGATCACAAAATAACAAAGTATACATTACATGGGGTATATAATGCAAAACTGCTTTAAAATATAACAAAGTATATACACACAAGCCATTACAACCCTTTTGTAGAGTATATAAATACATTTCACTGTAACATTTCCAATTATAAACACACCTCACCTCTCTAAACAAAATGTCACAGCTGTTAATCCATCACGCTACAGTATAGTGTTTATTTTCAATCTGTATCATGAAGGAAACCCCGTAACACACCGGGAACACATCAAACCAGAGCGACGTCCGGCAGATGCACCAACAGTTTACAACGACCCGCGTGAAGTTAATCACATCTGCGGCCTATGAGTCATTTGCCACACACAATACTGCACTATTTATCTCTTATAAGAGCCCATTGCAGGCTAAAGTTCAGCATGCATGTGAAGAAAAATACAAGGCTGAGTCAACCAAACAATGAGGAGGAAAAATAAGTAAAGGACTAAAAGTCACGCCCACCCTACTACTTACTGCTGATCCTCCGAAATGTCATCCTTTGCTTTTGCACCAGTTCACATGCGATCGTAATTAGATGTTATCTGCACAAGCCTAAACAAGGTTGGGATCAGTGCTGTTCCACTGCTTAGACACTGCTTACAGTCGGTGTATCCCCAAGTCAACCACATTTATTATGACTAATATGTTTACTTGCATGTTCAACCCTGTTTCATTACATTGTCTGTAGTACCCCACGCTAAGCTGACGTAACTCAATAGGTGGCCCTTGGGGAAATGGAGAAACACAGGTTAGAACAACAACCATGAAATGTTTCCATGATCAAAGCTGGATTTTTAATACTCAAGCAGGAGATGCACTTAGTTGTTTTATCTTACAATTGACTGACAAATGTCAGTGTGGAAAAGACTCTTGGTGATATATGAGTACCACCTGTTTGTCATTGGTACCGGCATCCACGGTGTGGAATTGTTGATCCCTTTTCCTATGTACGCGTTGATGTAAAGTAAGTTATAGTGTCGCAGTCCTTAATTTCATTATATTAATATGTTAAAGTCTGGTTCGACCTTACGTTATTTTGATTGCATAATGCAAAACACACATGGTAACTGCATGCTAGGTAATTGGCCGCATGGTGAGGCTATATCAAAATAAAAATATTGACTTGATGTGGATCTTGCTGACTTCCCTGTATTGGAATTTATTTCCACAAGTGTCAGTCTTTCAAAATACATATACCAATGTAACTGCTAAGACTGCTGAATAAATTGTAAAACAAATTTCCTTAGCTAAATGCAAATGCAATGTACATTGCTTAGATGCAGATCATTGTGTGGGCATAAAACTAAATGAATGCTGAAAAGTTTGTGTGAGTGTGTGTGTGAATGGTAAATGGACATCAATTATATAGAGCTTGTCTAACCTTCTGGCCACTCAAAGCGCTGTACAGTATTGCCTCACATTCTCCCATTCACACACCCATTCATACACCGATGGTGATTGCTGCCATGCAAAGCACGACCAACCACTGGGAGCAGTTAGGGTCGGGTGTCTTGCTCAAGAACTTAAGAGTTAAGTGACAAGGTCCACCAAGTAGACAGTAGCCATTAGTTATAGGTGGGTCATGGTTGTGTACAACCTGCACCCATGCAACCCATTATGAGAGCCAACCCGCACCGCCCGACCCACAAAAAACATGCTTCAATCAACCACTCAAACATCACCCGACCAGAAAACCGCTGCATGTATTATAGCAATAACGATATAGCGCTACCGTTTTTTCATATAAGTGACATACACTGGGGCAGACAATAGCCTACTGCAGAGCCACCAAAGGCCTTATGCCTATTGTCTATAGAGGCAACAGCAAAGTGAGCGAGCAGTAGCCTTGCTAAACTAAGCCTATTTAATTTACGTTTATCTGTTAGCAATAGGCTTTGCTAGCATAATACATGATTTTATAGCTAGCCTATATAGAGTAGGACGTCTGCGTATATGCTAGTAAATAAAGTTTTTGTAGGCCTTACCAACTTTATAGTTCGGTATGACTCATGCAGATTAGACAGCCAGGGCACGAGAGGATCTGCACTGCCACTTCAGTGAATCGTCTGTGCCGTAGAGCGTATGTGCGTGTTTGAAAAAGCAAGGATTGGAAAATCTCTGCTCACACGCAAACTTTCTGTAGATATTTATTACGTATTTTTACCCACCAACATACGCAATATTTTCTGATAAGCTTTTCCGAACCCACGCATCACTAGTAGTCATATACAGTACTGTATAATAGAGCACATTTGTTACTGAAGCTGAGTCTGGACTGGAGTAATGTCATCACTATGTGGGTTTAGGAAGGACACAGTAACTTGTGAGACAACCTACAGGCTTTAGATTTAATTTAGAGTAACATTAAAACTTGAATTCTCTATAAAGTGCAAGCATTTAATGGAAATACAAGGAGTAGAACTATAGAACTAACACTAGATTCTGGAAGATATGCTTCCCCCACTGTCCTCTTGTCTCAAGCTCTTTCTCTCACCAACTGGTCTTACAATGAAGTCACCTGCTTTTCATTTGGGCCAGAAATGCACCGCAGGCATTCCAATCACTCATTCCCCTCTCCCGCATACCCTCATTCTCCTCTTCTTTGTGTGTGTTTCACCGCAGCGAGGTGGATCCCATGGAGGAAATCATTCACAAGTGACGGGAGAAAAACCCTTCACGGAAGTGTCTTCACAGAGCATTGGTCGCATTGAGAAGAGAGCCGTGAGCTGTTGTCTTAGAGTAGCTGCCATGCATTGCTTTCCCTCTTGCTTTTCCTGTCACGCTTTGGGTAGGCTATATTACATTGATGGATGTTTTGGTGAACAGAGTCCATGACAACCATGTATGCAATATGAACACCCTGTTTTGTATTATTAGTGTTTAAATGAATAAACATTTCAGTGGGATTTGTGTAATTAAACGTGTAATTTGATATATCTAGGATTTATTCCAACTCATCATCCACAAAAGAGAATACTTATTTAATCATATCTTATCAGGACACATTCCTCAAGGATAAAAGTAAATTATTGACTTAATAATTGCTGCGCTACGTGGCAGAGCTCTCAGCGTATCTGCTCGGTTGATACAGAGTCTATTTGTTTGGTATAGCTCCATCTTCTAAATTTCATGTCTTGTCTTGTCATGTTGATATTATTTGTTAGTATTTTGTACTTTTTCTGTAAAATATAACGTTTATCTGAGTATAATACATGTATATATGTACTGAGGAACTGTTATGTAAATTCACCATTAGTGATTTATTTTACTTAAAGATGACAACTGTGCAATATAAATGTGCCCCCCCCCCCCAGGAGTAGTATGCATTCTTTCTATAGGAAGTCTGAGGCTCAGCTCCTCCACCACTATTACAGAGTACTTCTCAGACACCATGTCCCTCCTCTCCTCCTTCCACCGGAGGCGGTGGTTTCTTCAGCACCGTGTGCTTCTCGTTCCAGAGAGGTAACATTGTAAGACCTTTCCCTGAAGCCCCCCCCCCCGCCGACTCTTCTCTGTATGGAGGGGACAGCGCCGGCACGCGTTCTATATTCTCTCTCAAGTCACCTCAAGGTCCTAGCCCCTTAATGCTTCCAGTACAAAGTGCAAGCGGTTTGACATCTCGCTGACTCTCCCCTCCGCGGCTAGGATAGCTACGGTTGCAGACGCATACTGGGGTGCAAAAGTTGTCCAAAACAAGCTGAGGAGACGGAGAGGTCAGCGAAGAAGAGTGCATTCATGTCAGGGTGACCACAGGCCATTCACGCAGACGCCAAACGTTCCTTGTTAGGGATGCATGTGGCTGATCTGTCAGAGTGGTTATACCTCCCTAGGGAAAGAAGAAGAGAAGCAAACTTTAAATTAATGCAGTGATATTTTTGCATATCTACCACTCGTGAACATTCAGATAAATAGTTTATAGATATGTTGTGGAATTTTGATGAATAGCAACAAAATAATAAACAAGCTGCAAACAAAATTCTCTGACATTCCATGTCTGCAATCGACTTTTAAAAATGTCCATGATAATCCAGAAATGTCATGACCAATGGAAACTGGGCATACCATTTGGAGTAGCTATAGCCCCTGGAAACCCACTGATAACCGATAAACTGCATACACTCAAAATAAACAATCAAAAAGGAGGTGCCATTACTCCCAGCTCAACATTATGCAACGACATGCCAATCAAGTCTAATCAGCTAGCTTCATGTAGCACACCTGTGTGTGCTCACAGGGGGCGTTGCACGCAGACTTACGATGCAGTGAGCGTGGAGTTGAGGACCAGGGTAGTGCGTATCCTGTACAGCTGGGCTAACGTCAGCTTTTTGTGCTGCTGATGGACAGGGGACGTCCTGCTTTTGGGAACGCCGGCGGTATCCCCGGCCAGCTCTGGCGTCCTGCCCGTCCCCGCGTCTGAACCGCTGCGGCGGGCGACCGTGGGCGCCCTGTGTGCCTGCTTGTCGCAAGCCCTCTGCAGGGTAGCACACAGTGCGTGGGAGGGCAAGCTCATGGTCAGGTAGTGGTCCATCTGCTCCGTCTCCGACCAGCTCGGGCCGTCCAGCTCCTGCAGGCTCTGGCTGTGAGCCAACGCCATGGCGACCGCGTCTGCCTCCCCGCGGAGCCGCGCGCGCTCGACGGTCTCGGGGGCCGGCGGGGGGACGGCGTCGCTGTGGATGCGCTGCAGCAGGTTGTCCTCGGAGCGGGACAGGGTCAGCGCGCAGGGCCTCTGGAGGCAGAGGAGACGAGACTGGACACGAGGCCAGCGGCGAGGCTTGGACGCCTGGATGACGGACAGCTGGGAGCCCAGCGAGGCTGAGTCCTCCTCCAGGTCCTCCTCCAGGTCCTCCTCACTGTGGGCCTGCTCCAGCTCTCTCAGGAGGGCCTCGGGGGACAGAGTGCCGTATGCACTGTCCATGGACAGGGAGCGGCACTCTGGCTGTAGCTCCGCCTCCTCCGGCTCCTCAGACACCACCTCCTCCGGCTCTTCACACGTCTCAGACTCTGCCTCAACAGACTCCGCCTCTTTTTGCTCCTCTGACTCCGCATACTGCTCCTCTGACTCCGCCTCCTCACGCTCATCAGACTCCGCCTCCTCACTCTCCTCAGACTCCGCCTCCTCAGGCGTCACAGGGAGCTTTGCTGCGTCCGACGGCCTGTCAGGGTCTGTGCCGGGGACATGGTGGTCCACTGGGTCGTCGATGTCCATGACTGACAGGGTCTCAGTGGAACCGTCCGATTGGCTGCAAGTGTAGCGTTAGTTAGATGCGGACATACAGTCATTCACATTGTTTAAAATATACTGTACAAAGTGTTCTAGCCTGTTCATCCATCCGGTTAGTGTAAATGCACAATATGGTCACATGCATGGTGCATTTAGTAGGAGGAGTATTTGGCTCACGATGGTGACGTACTATATAACTCCTATGCATGCGATGAAGACAAACATACGAGGTCAAAATATATGGATACCTTGTGTTTTGTTGCTCTTTACGCGTCAGGAAAGGAGAGCTGGCCGTTGAGTTGCTGCTCTCATCTCCCTCTTCCTCGCCTTCTAGACGTTGTTTCAAGCTACTCTGCTGTCGTACCACCTCCTCGGAGCGAAGCCTCTTGTGTTGGTTCTGGAAAAACAGCAACAACGAATCATGAATAATAGACCAAAACAAATAGGTCTGATCTATAAACAGTTGGGCAAAAGAGAGAGAAAACAAAAAACAACAAACAGTTTCTCTCACCTGGACATTGTAGATGGCATCGATCCAACTTCGCCCCTGGGTGGCGCTGTTGGCTTGGAAAGTGTAGGCTGCCACTGCGCTCTTGAACTCGTTGAGGTAGATAAGAATGAACGTGCCTTAAAAGAGAAGGTCAACACTTTGTGAGCACACTAAAAAGATGGCAGATATTTTGCCGATGTTATCGTTTGTGATCATTTCCGCGCAAGCTAGCTAGAGCTGTGCACGCCTTACCAGGGTCCTTGAGCTCCTTGCAGACGACACTGTGAATGAAAAGAGGCTGGCGGATGACTTTGACCTTCTCCAGTCTCTTCACAGGCTTAGTGACGAGCAGCAGGTCAGTGAACAGGAAACAGTAAACCTCCATCTAGTGTAGGGAATGCCACCATGTTAACAACAGTGGCCACTTTGTAGCCTTATACCTCTGTATCGTCCCACTGTAAGCTCTAATGGGTAAGTTGTGCTGTTCACGTTGTTAATGGCCGCCAATCGTACCCTGCTGTCTTTGCCCTCTTTCATTCGCAGCGCCCCCTCTAGGTGAAGCTGTCTAGTCTCATCACTGGAGGCTCCCCTCATTGGAGCCATCAGGTCAAAGTGATTGTATTCCTTAAGGATCTAGGATTCCAATTAAATACATATTTAGTACAAATCCCAATCCATTATTTGACATAGCTAGAGAGGAATGTATGTGTTACATTGGGGGGGTAAACCAGTCGCTCACCTTCTCCACCTCCTCACTGCTGCCCTCTACTGCCTCGTAGGATTCAATGCGGGCGGAGATGGTGGCTAGTTTCTGTTTCTCCTGACGCTGGCGCATCTGGGAGTCCACGCTGTTGATGAAGCCCTCGACCGACGCAACCTTGGCCAAGACGCAGAAATCCAGTTTAACTCAAAGGACACAACAATGCATTTCCTCTCTGTGTTCAATGCATCGCTTGACCCTGTGCCCTTACCATGCTGCCAACGATATCACGGGCCGAGGACTCGTCTGTCTTCTTAAGAATGCTCTTCAGGAGGAGGGGGTATTTGGTGAGTCTCTGGTGGGGCTTTGCCAACATGTCGGCTAGCTTCAGACGGTTACACTGCTTGTTGGTCTCCGCCCACTAACGGAAGGAGGGAAGAAAAAAAAGAAAGAAACATTCAGTTTAATCTCCTATCTCCTCGCAGAACATCGTGGTGAGGCGGGAGCAGCGTACGGCCACTGACCGTGACGTAGATTCGGAGGAGCTCGTTGTCCCTGAGAAGTGTTCGCATGTACTCCATACAAGCCTCCTCTTCCATGCAGTAGCGGATGTAGGGCTGGAACCTGGAGCCAAACTGCAGAGAGGAAGAACAAACAAAGAACATGGTGTCAGAGGAACGACTGGCGTCAATTACACCTCTGACTTATGACTCACGTCAAGCAATATACACGAGGAAGGATAACATCGTTCCTGAACGAATGCTATTAGAGAGTATTTTGTGTGTGGCTTTGTTAAGTCTAATGTATCTCGAACTAACAGACTCCACTGTCTATTTGTATATTTACACCAAGTATGGCCAAAGCAGTATTACAACATAAACCATAGGAGCCAACACTGACTTTTCCCCACTGCCGTTCTAGTGTTAAAATACATGAATATGTGTATTTAGCTTTATGTTCTCAGTTGTGTGTGTTTGAACGGGGGATGGTAGCCAGCAGACATGCAGCTCACCGTCTTGAAGCCGTGGTGGAGGTCGGTGGGGTCCAACAGAGCCCTGGCCTGCCGGGCTTTCTCCAGGGCGGGCAGCATGACCTGGTTCCACAGGGCCATGTGGAGAAGAACAATGTCCTGGATGTTGCTGAACAGCTTATGTGGCTCCACCTCGGTCAACAAGCCACTCTCCTGCAGGTTCAGCAGAACGCGAAGGAACAGCTGGGGGAAATGGACAGCTTTAACACGGGACCCTCGCATTTCAACACACGTCGAGCAACGCTAACACAACTCTCTGTTTACATACACAGAGCAGCAAGTTCACACTACTAATTAAAAATAAACATACCGTTTCTAAGCAACAGTTTATGCTAGGTCATAACAGCCTTAACAACATTTCCCTGATAGCATTTATGGCCCTCTCTTTACAGTAACAGTGAACTTCCTCTTTTACAGCCAAACAAAAGGTTGATTGTGTCTGTCCTATAGAGCCAGATATATATCCTAGCAATATGTCATAGTGCATTAGCAGTACAGTAGCCACACACAACACTAGAAATGAACTGAAGTAGCAATTGATTTGCACACTCACATCAGTGATAACTCTCAGTTTCTTAATGTAGGTAGCCTCAGTGTGCAGCAGCTCCCATATCGCCTCCTGCTGGTGGAACTGTCGCCTTGTCAATGCCTGCAAGTGTACACACACACAGTATATTGTTACACACGTCTATAAGAATACTACAAACTAAATGCAGCAATGATGAGTATATGGTTCCTACAAAATATGTATGGTTAATGTGTACATTATTTGGACACACATTTTAACAACAATTTTAAACGTTTCTGTTGTGTTAAAAATAAAAGTGTCTGCTCTATCCACTTATCTCACGCAGCCACACATGGCAGTATTATTCCACACATTTCCTCAAACTTTTCAGAGAAGTTCAGATAGGGAAATCATACTGCATATATGGCAGTTATGCAACACTACCTGTTTGCCTAGCTGTCACATTTAGTCATAAAGAGGTCAATGAGCAACGTGCAGTGGTGAACAGGCTACAAGTCAGGAGGATATACACAGTTTCCGGAACATTATTACATCTATTATTGACCCTACAATAACGGCCACTAAGTACGCACTAGCCCTTCAACAAAAACTGAACACAGGTCAATGTTGTCTTGGGAACTTGTTTGAAAGTGTGGCTAGTCTACCTCTGGGTTGTCCAGTAGTGTCTGCCAGCTGTCCTCTAAAGTCAGGCTGCTCTCCTCCTCTACCTCATCTTCCTCCCAGGAGTCATGGTGAAAGGAGAGCTGGTGCGGCACCTTGGGCAAGCCAGACTTTGTGTAGGAGAGGAGCTTGTTCTGAAGCTGTTCGGCCCGATCCACCTCCTGCCACGGAAAAAATATACAAACGTACTCTGTTAGTAGGCCCGCTTTGAAGGCTCAAGAAGACAAGTGAGGCCAACTGTCAATTTGATTTCCCTTTGGGACTTGATTTTACATTCAAAATGTGAGCTGACTGGCGTATTAGCTTGCAAATCTGTTCCTTACAGGCGACTGAATTCTAAAGTATCTCGGTTGCTGCTATCCAGCCTTTTATGTAAGCAAGCCATACGTAGTTATGAAAATGAGCTCAGTGCATTGAGATGACATGAACAATAGGTGTGGGGGAGGGGCACAGTGCTAATGTTGTTTGGACCCACTTAAGAAAATAAGAAACAAAAGCACTACATAGGTCTGCTGAAAAGCCTTGGGCCTCGTGTCGCATGCACTAATCACATTCTTAGTCAAACCTGTCACATTGTAGCACTTCAATTAGAGGGAAATAAGATCATATGGTGGTCACCCTGCTTAATGGTGAGCATACTGAACCCACATCTCTATGGAGGGTCCCTGGCCTTAACGGGGTTAAAGGGGACAGGCAGGGTGAATGGAGAGGAGCCTGATGCTGTCAAGCGACAGACAGACAGGCAGGCAGGCAGGCAGGCAGGCACTGTCTTTGTCCCACATCTGTCGAGTCCAGGATGTGACCTCAGGAGCCACGAGACAATGGCAGTGTGCACATGTAGGCGTGGGCGTCGCTGCATAAGTGTGCCTGAGAGCCTTTTCATTTAGCTCAAGGTAACAGCTAGAGGCTAGTTCAGAGGTGTACCGTTTGTGTACAAGCTGGGAGGTTTTGCCATGAGCAGAATGAATGACATGTTAATATAAAGACGTTCTCGGGGTTATTTCTCTTCCAGAGCTTTAGCATGGGGGTCTATATGGAAAGTAAAGAGTTTAAGCCAAGAGCAAGAGGTTTTGAAGGGAAATTATCAGCAGAATTGAACCTCTGACGTATACTCCCACCTCTACTACTACGGTGTGTGCATAATAAGATATTGTCAAAATACAATATCGACTACCATTTACTAATTAGCATTGCAATTCATTTTCCTATTTTTAATAGCAATAATTGTATAACAGAGTTGCTGTAAATATACTTAGTTTTTGTTTGGTTTTATGTACAGTTTATGTGGCCAACTCAGCATTCAGTTCAGACTGAATGTTTTGAGTGGAGCCGTGCTTCTCAATCTAAACCACACAGGGTTTCCTCTCAGTGGGCCAGTGTGTGGTTAGTGTTCCCTCACCCTGCCAGCAGCGGCCCCAAAGAACCCGCTGAAGCGGTTCTTCCAGTTGTCCGGGCCGGTGCCCAAGCTGGGCCGAGAGCTGCCCATCGGCCCCAGAGAATCCGTAGATGGGACGTTGGGCTCCCCGAGGAACTCAGTCATGTTCTTTCTCCGCCGCGCCTGACCCTGTGAGGCAGAGCGGGACACAAAGAGCATTGACACGGGGCCCAAACGGACAATGGGACCAGGAGAGAAGGAACGCCACAGACAAACACGGAGACATGATGGAAAGAGACACACTCAGGAAAACAGACACGTACATAGGAGAGGATAAACAGGAAATCGGAGGGGAATTCGGAACGCGCGGTGACATCAGCGGGACCGTTTAGGCCATCCTAATGGACACCCCCCCCCCCCAGACACAAACAGAAGGGGGGAAGGAATTCCACTTCCCTTGAGAGAATGCATGTTACATCACAAGGAACGGTGGCAGTTGTTCCACAGCAGCGGACTTGGCCGGGGTCTGGCCATTGTTCCCCCACCATTGTTACGCTGTCAGCAGACTCTTGCATACACCATCACACATGCAATCTCAATCCATTTTACAAGCGCCGGCATAAGCAAACAAACAGGGGCAACTGCTGTATCTGAGGAAGCACTTGTTTTTGTGGTCGGGGCCGTCAATGCTGAGGAATCTGGTAGTAGGGAGTCGGGACAAACTCAGGTCACCTCCCACACCCCCCTCCGAAACAAAACAAAAAAGTAAAAACACACAACCAAAAAACACAGTGACAAAAGGAAGGCACATTCCAGGACACTGACATCTTGTACAAACAAGACAGGCCTTACAAGTGAAATTATTTTGGGAAACCATTTGCTTGTTTATGTCACCGACCAAAAAAGGCATAGCCTGCATTCTGGTCATTTGTCAGTGTGCACAGATGCAAAAACAGGTTGCCATCCCTTTCTGTGAGGCTCGGTGTGTATTTGAGTGACCTGCTTAAGCATTATCATAAGTATGTAGTGCTGAAATATTAAAAGAATTAAATTATCTCTCTAAATAAATGAGTGTAAACTGTGTATAATGACAATAACAATTACATTGGTTATCTAATTTGCTAAACTATAGTAAGAAAATGTCTGTAGACATTAGCCATCAGTTGTAGCTAATCTTTTTCCATTTTAGACTTTCTTGAGCAAATAAACTACTACGGTGGAGATATAGTACATAGTGATATGCTAAAAGATAGTACCTGATGACTGGACCCTAAGAGTGAACACTAAACCACGTTGATGACAATACTCACCATTGAAGCCAGAGGCATGTCAAAAGTAACAAAAACCATCCTAATCCTCCAAATGGATTCATGGATTGCGGCCCATGCTGAAGACAGCTGCTGCGCTCTCTCAAACGTCTGGCTTTCTCTCCGCGTCTCAGCCACACAAAACACTGCGTCCACAGCCTCCACCAGTCAACTTAGCTGGGACTGGACAGAAGCCAGTTAACAGCTGTGAAGACGCCGATGTCTTGCCCCATCGACAAACCGCGCCCCCGCCAAACCTCGACTGCAAAACGTCCCGTTAACCGCTGAGTCCCGGTAGGTGCAGGGCAGCTAATGGTTTGGTGGGTCTCCTGCTAGACCGATGAATAAGCAACACAGAGCCGAGACACCTTCTAGTTCAGCTAGCAAGAGGTGAAGTGCTCACTGAGCCCCCCAGCCTGCCTGCATTGCGTACGGACACTGACCTGATGTCATGGCAACCAGCAGGATCCTGCTCCATTGTGTTGGGCAGGAAAGCGGAGGCGGAGCAACAAAAAAAAAAAGAGGGGGGGTTCATAATATACAAGAGATGGAGTCAGCACAGCAGCTTGTGGGCATCTCTCTGGCTCAAACACACATCCTCGTGCTTTGGAGATGCCAACTGTAAGGCCTTGACTGGCATATGCTATCTCCCCTTCTCAAAGTATTCATTCTGGGAATAGGGAGTTTTGTATCTCCATAAAAATGAAAGCAAAACACTTCTGGCGACGAAAAACAATACAATAACCATTTACTAATGTGGTGGTTCCCCAGTGATGTCATCTTCCTGTCTGTTGTTCCAGATTTATAGTTTGGAAATGTACCTGAACTATTTCAAACAACTAGTGTAATTAAGTGAAAATGATAGTTCATTATTGTGTCTTAGTGTTTTGTAGTTGTGTGTTGATGCTTGTGCCCGCAGTACAGTATCTGGACATGAGGAAGCCAACATGCAATAATGCATATAACGTGGGAAATCCCCTTTTACCACTTGTCATTACTCTGGAGAACATAGTTTGCACGGCAATTGACAAATGTATGTGTTGTACCTCGCTGGGAATAAAAATGCTGGAAATGTAAACGTAATAAAACACCACATTCACATTCCATGCTTTAACAAATAACGTGTTAGTTTGATATTTAGTTTTACATTCAAAAGATTTGACTTTAGGGGTCAATACCCAACTGTTCTAGTCACATGTCACAAAGTGCGTTTACAAGATGTCCCTCCTGCATAAACCTGATAGTCTGTAGCAGTATCAGCGATTTCCCGGACTCAATTTTGTTACAATGCAACAGCTCTCAGTGCGTGCTGTAGTCGGAGCCAGTTGGGTTCAGCTAGGTTAATGATATCAAGGCTTGTGTCCACTTACTGTACAAACGTATCTTATCACTCTACATTTGTGGCATTAACCTTGGTTCGGAAGGAGAAAATGTTTAAATGTCCCCTCCCCAAATTGTAGGGATTGTATTGAAAGTGGCAACACACAGATCAGTATTACCCCACCCCCCCTGCTGCCTTTGCAGATAACAAATGGCCTTGATCAGGTGGGTTGATTAATGGTGGGATAACACAGATCGAGCTGCCGTACACAACAGTGTGTCCATATTGATATACACACACAGAGCCATGTGTTGGTGGGTTAGACGAGGTATAAGAGGAACAACACACTGGCCACGATAATTAAAGGCAGGGCCAGCTAAGTCTCGAGAATGCTTTGAGCTCAAAACAAAATCCCTCTGCAGCGCTGCCTGACTCATTGAAAGGCATTGTGAAGCAAAGTCTGTCTATCTATCAATCAATCAATCAATCTTTATTTATTTAGCACTTTTCA
>JAODVN010168929.1:0-13826 GCA_025434125.1 Chologaster cornuta
TGTTATACTCTTCATCCCAACCCTCCAATCAAAAGAAAACATCCGGAGTCCGATTGTCACCAACCCCATAGAACGGTTATCATCATGGATGGATCAAACAATGCTGTACAGAGCTGGGTAAAGAGAAATTGGCACCAACTACGTTTTGCACTTTTGCATGTTGACAAAAGTAACGATAATCACGCTCAATTGACCAGTGCCAATAGCTTGACGTTACCTCAGGCATGTTGTTTTTATAACTTGTGAGGTCTATTTTTTTTTTCTTCTCATTTAATGACTTGCAGTTTGACTCATAGATGTGCTCCAGGCCTTATGAAGGTTGTTTTTATATCAATTTTTCCAGAATGTGTGACCATATAATTAGAAAAATATGATAGAAGAAACAAATTGGTCTTGTGGAAAAAACTCTGATCTGGTTTCAGGGATGTGGCATGTTTGTGAAATGTGTTGAAAGTGTGGTTTAGGATTCGTGAAATGCGTAAAATGAACCGCACTGTGCAGACCTCCTGGCTGGTGTTTGAATATTCCTCCTGAGCAAATGGCACATGGGTTCACACATCAAGATAGCCACAGAAACACGACACAGGCGGAGGAGATGAATGAAAACGGCGTATGTATGCTCCTTGCTCTTATTGGCCTGATAGTCGTCCACATGCTTTTCAACCCCTGTGGTTGTAACACTGTGACACTAATATTCATTAGTAGACGCACAAAGGACTGAGGGCCATAGCGGGGTCTCTCTGCTCTAAGTGGTGCGCTGGCTCAGGCCGATTTCTGTGCATCTGTCACTCTGCATGAAGGGAGGCCACTGTTGTTCAAGCCAGGTTCAGATTTCAAAGTGTTTGCCCCCCCTCTGGCCCCCTCCCTCCCTCCCTCTAGCCTTTTCTTTCTTTCGCTTCATCTCTGCCTAGCTGTGCTGTGGCCTTGCTCGGTCCTCAAGTAGCCCCGAACACCATTTACTGCAAGTCATGCACTGCTAGGGATATTGCTATCTGAAATAGCCCCTGTGTGTTGGACCTTGCTGTGTGCCAGAATGCAAGCTCTCATCACGTCAGTGCCCATTGCAACCAGAACAGGCTTAGCGGCACTATTCTGTAGCGCTCTGAATAACCAAACATCTGCTCTGATTTAGTTTGTTTATGTTACATTAATAGCCGGCTGATTAATTGCAATTTATCGCAATTAATTGTACGTTTTATGTAAATAATTGCGATTGATTACATTGCATACATTGCATGTTTTTACTTGTGTTCTATTTTTATAACAATATATACCAGCTTTATACAAATCTTTTAATTAAATGTAACATCGCAACAACAACAAAATAGCAGTCACGCTCAAATGCGGTGTTCTACAACTTAAATGGCATTTATTAGACAAAGTAAAGACAAAACTTTGGGGAGACTGTTTGCACCAAATTCCAGGTATTCCTACCGGCATGGGTGCAAATGTGAATAGTACCATACCCAACAATTATTTGCACTAACATATTGGTGACTTGGCTGGGTTCAAATCTGGCCGGATGCATTTTCTCTCTATATACTGTCCTGTCCATAAAAGAACAAGAACAGAAAGCATCAATTTAATCACATATTTGATGTGATTAATGTATTTAAAAAAATGTATAGACTCCCAGCCCTAATTATTTCTAATAAATGTTCTAATGACTTTGTGAAAGAACACACTGTTTAGGGCACTACTCCCATGTATGGCAGTAGTGCCAGTATGCCGTTTTGATCCTAAACAAACTAAAACCATCTTATTTATTAGTGTGACTAGTCAGACATGGGTCTACTGATGATGTGTGTGATGAAGAAGATTGTTCCCAGCACCAGCGCTAGGGTGAACGCACGTAGCTGGGCTTGCTCAGCCATCGCTGTCCTTCTGACATTCCTCCTCATTCCAGCTGGCATCCCACAGACTAGTCAGTCCCCATCCTGACTCCTGCTTCCTCTACTGGCCTGTGATAAGAACATGAAAGGCCTGGTACGCACAGTATTTAGGACTGAGGTCAGGCTGTGTTTCTCTTGAGCGGGTTGCCTCCTCCGCACAGCGATTTGGAGCTTACATGTCTATGTTTACATTTGTATTTCTTAAGATAACAAATGTGGGAGGCAGGTCAGGTGTGGCACTTGCGGTTCAGCTGCCAGACATTGCACTTGCAGTTGTTGTTTCTACAATGCCGGACCTGTTTCCTAAATCCCTTTTGCAAGAGAGGGAGAGGAATTGGATTATGATTAACATTCAACATCTGTATGCTCAAGGCACGTCAGACTAAGGACATGTCGCCGTGTTCCACAGAGCTGTTCGGACAGGCCGGCAGCAATATGCCCACCACCACTGAAACAGTTTGGCCATTGTCCTCTTGTGCTGTCAAGGCGGAACACATGAAAGGAGAAGTGTGGGATCCACATCTCCTCATATGGCTTAGTTTGTCTCCTCCTGAACATCATTACCACTATAAAGCTCGCGGCTGCTAACTTTGTCTTAAGGCCAGAGAATTTCAAACAGCGTGCAATTCAGGCCTCCTGGCTATTGTCTGTTTTGTCTGTTACAAGGCAAATGTCTTTTATTACCGCACATTTTGTTTTTATTCTCGCGTGGTGAATACATTGCATATGTCTCAAAAAGAAAGGGGGAAAAAAAATGATTTTAAGAATAGAATGTGAATGCCACAACAGAAAAGGAGCAGCATAGTTATTGTGCTATATTTGTTGTCTGGCCTCCACTGTGGTGTTAAAGTGGATCTTTTTCCAGCTCCTAAACACATTCGTATTGCCAAAGCATGTTTTTGCAAATAGAGACATTAGGACCATTGTGTTGTTTCGTGTTATGTTTTCCTTGACTTTGTGGTAACTCAAGTGCATAATGTGCAGACAAGGGGCAAAGCTGCATGGATGCGCTTCTCTTTTTTTTGAGGGGGATAACTGTAGTTTTTTCCTCTAGTTTCCCCCTGTGACGACAGTCCCCTGTTAAATCAGGGTTGTGGTGATGCTGCACAATGTGTGGTAAAGTTGAGATCTACTTTTTTGTTTGTGCATCTGTGCGTGCAGAGGAAATTGTTAATCCGTCTCAGAGCATGAATACTAATGTTTTTTTTTTTTACGTGAATCTAGTTTGTCAGTAAGCGTGGTAGAACATTACAAATAATTTGATCACTATCATTGCCAGATTTTCAATAATTAATAATAATAATTAGGCAGCCTATTTATTAATCCAAAGCAATATAAAGTGAGTTCAGTATGTATTAAAAAAGGTAGGGGATAGGCAGTGATTCTAGCAGGTAGACCATTATATTTCACATGCATTGTGAATAAGTTTTTTCTTCTCTTTTTCTCCGTGAAACAAACGATGGACTGCAAATGCAATACCTGCCAAACTCGACATGACTGAAATATTAGGCCATTCGACGGTGGAAAGCTTTGAAGTGTCTACCCCGCTAATCCCGTCTCTTCCACCCCAGTATCCCAGCACCGTTGCTGGGGGACAAACACACGTGCTGCCCTCAGCGCTGCGGTTAGATCATTATTCCCATGTTAGGTTTGGAAAGCCCTCAAGCCTTCTTGCTCGCCCACTCATTTTTACTGAAGCGTTAGTTGAAACCAAATTAGGGTCTGGCTGGTGGGCGGGCCGAGACCCATGTGAGGGTGAATGTGAGGGGCACACCATCGGCCCCCTAACATACGGCCATGATAAGACGCAAGCTTACTCATGAACTCAATGGAGTGTCCTCAGCTGGGCGTTGAGGCTGGTAGGAAGTGAAATGAATTACGGCAGCTCCGTCGCGGGACATCAAAGCAGAGCGTCAAGCGCGGCCTCACCCTCGGCCGATAGCGCGTCTGCGACGGGTCTTCACTAGGAACAGTTTAAACAAGCCCCCTCTTTAACCCGTCCTTCAGAAGATGAAGGGACGGCGAGGAACCCAGAGAACGGGCACGGGAGACATAATAGGCCCCTGAGAATGTTGCCATGTGTGCTTGGCCTTGTCTGGCTGTTGTCCCACACTAGTGACAGCTGCCCTCTGGGTGGATGGGGGGGGGGGGGGAGACAAAGCCCTCCCCCCTTGGCTGACGGAGTGAAGTCATTCTGTGTCAGGCTGAGGGACTCTTTGTAACCCGGGCTAAGGCTTGTCGTGTCCTCTGCCGAGCCACAGGAAGCAATATCTCCGCCTCACAGCTGTGTTTGCCTTTGACCTCCCCTTTTAGTCCAGCAACATGCACCTTCTCCATCTACTCTCTGACTGGTAGAAATACATCACGGCAAGCCTTAGTCATGTACTACTGTGTTAGTGTTGTTACTTGTTAGTTAAAGGTATAGCAATTGCAAGCTAATTGTAAGCTAATACACACTAGTGGAATTCACCAAATATCTCCTGGCATTTTGCTAGCGTAGCGTTCTCTGTGCGTGAAGAGTAAATGATCCGATACTTCTAGACAGCCCTGGCTCTGTACATGGTAACATAAGCAAAGTGGCGGACGACGCTCGCATCAACAAAGCCGTAGGGCTTTGCGTCACAGTGCGTTTCCATGTGTGGAGTGGCAGAGGGATATTGTCTTAGTTTGAGGAAGGTGGCAAGCGTTCTCGAGAAGGACCCTGCCTTTTAAAGGTGCTCAACCCTCTCTTGCATGATATGCTGTAGGTGACGCCCTGCTCCAACACACCTGATTCTCATGAATGGGTCGTTATCAGTCTCTGCAAAAGCCTGATAACGACCCATTCACGTGAGTGTGTTGGAGCAGGGAGTCACCTACAACATGCAGGGCAGTGGGTCACTAGGACCAGCGCTGGGCAAACACTACTTTATACAATAGTAGCAAAGATGCTTTTCTATGTAAAGACATAGTGGAGAATGACATCACACTCTCTGTGGGTGTGTTGTAATACGAGCTGCACTCTTCCTTGTTTTCGTAAACGGCTGGCCGTGTGTGGGCATGCGTTCACATCGTTTGCTGTGAGATGCTGGTGCTGTAGTATGACATCCAGTCATCTAGATTCACTTTAAACCATGTTAGTACGGGTTAGCACACATCCACACTGCGTTAGTTAAAGGTTGTGGTGGAGACTGACCTGTGTGTGTGTGTGTGTATATATATATATATATATATATATATTCTTTGTATTATTATTAGTATGTGTTAATGTCAAATAATGCAATGAGCTCGTCGTTTAGTAGAATTGTAGCCATGGAACATGCTAACGGGTGAGACGTCCATGTTGGTGTGTTAATGTCTTCCCCTGCCTCATTCTCCTGCAGACACACATATCCAGACTACCAGCCGGCGCTGTGCCCGGACAGTCGCTGGCCATCGAGGGGGGCGTGTGTCGCTTGATGAGCAGCGCGGAGTGAGCTGCCACACCAACCCTTCCTGCAGGCCTCTTTAGCAATACTGCAATGCACACACACACACACACAGAGGGAGACACGGAGACAGATGCGCACACTAGCAAGGCCAGGCGTAATAAGCTTTAGCTGTTTTTAACAGGTAGGAAGGAGGCAGAGGTGTCTCTTCTGCTTAGTGCACTTAACAGGACGTACCATTTGCCACCATCTGCCTCCTTCAGCATGCATTTCAATGCCCCCACGCACCCAACCTTAGCTTTCCAGTGTGTCTGGGGTTAGACTCTATGCACCTTATTCCCCCTGCTCTTTGTTGCACCCTCGCAGCTCAATGCGCAGTCCTTCCCATTGTACATAAGCTATGACCTAGGGAAACAGGGTGGATATCAATGTTCTTTTGTATCACTTCAGATGTGACTGTATGTCGACAAACCTTTTTTAATTTTTTTTAAACCAAGCTGTTTATTTTGTCGGCCATTTATTTTCTCCGACATCAAAAGATTTGTCGGCTGTGTCCCCGGGGGGGACTTTTTTCAGTTGTGATTATGGTGTGTACATCGGTACCAGTTGAGGGATGATTGGAGGAAAATACAATGCCACATATTGTCATGAAAGCGGTCATTGTGTGGCGTTGCACGTGTCTCGGGCACGCGCGCGGTGAAGCTAACGACCTTTAGCATGCCTGGGCCTTCACAGGTTTGCCGCCTAGCATAACTGACCGGAGCTGCGTGCACACAAAAAAGCAGAAAGCTATGCACTTCTCAGTGTCATCCTAACGACCATATAGTGCTCCATTTGTCACCAAACACGACTGTTGGTCGTCATTTGAAAACAGTTTATATTTGTACATATTTGTTGCGTTGACAGATGCATTGTATTTTCTTGTTAACGGAGTGAAAATTGACACAAATGTATTGTATGCATTTGTAATGCCCATGAAATGGTGCTGTTAGGTGTCGTATTTGAAAGGAGTAATAAGGGTACAAATGAATGCTTCTATTTCGATAATCAGTTTATTTTACTGTTCTTCTTTAGTTGTTTATGAAAATGATTACCAATTAAGAAAGATACTATAAGTATGTGCTTATTAAGTAATAACATGTACACCTCTCTACAGACCTTGAAATGTAAATAAAAGCTATATTGCTGATTTCTGTCAAAACCATCCTCAGTGTCTTTATTAGCATTACCATCACACATTTATATGGGAATAAAACACACAGTGCTGTTGCAAATGCAGGGTATTTTTTTACACTTGCATACCTTTCTCTTTGTTAGCTGCTCATTATTTAATATGAAATGCAAGCCACCAGAATGTCATAGCCAATAAAATAATTTACATATGACTACAATAGCTCTGGTATGGAAACACTGTAGAAGGCCTTAGCATATTGTTAGCATTCTGAGAAACATGCAAGTGAGAGAAAAGACATGTTTGTTTCACCAAAACACTGATGACTATTAAAAAGGTTTTGCATGCCTCTCTCTACTGTATCTCTCATACACACACGTTTCCCAAAGCTCCAGTCGTTTCTGACATTCCAGCACGAGTGTCACATTGCTAAACTCTTGGAGAGCAGATCATTATTAACATTTATATACGATATAATATATATAATATATACGATTTATTAGGCCTCTTATGTCATGATCATAGGTCTAACCTAGGTAACCCAGTTAGTGTCCCCCAGGTGTTGAGCCGTGGCAGTTAGTTTCCAGGCTCATTCAACAGCCTGCGCTGACAGCATTAGCAGCCGCGTGAAGTTATTTTTAACAATTATATCAGTCTTCTGAGCAATCATTTGTCCAGCTGTTGTGCTCTGGGCGGGGGTTACTGTAGTGACAGGGGAATGTACAAATGGAGACATTTCAGAGGATTCGTAATAGATAGCCTTTTCCAGGGTGGCGATGGCTCCCTGTCAGTGCCAGTGGGACCAGGTTTGTCTTTCAGGTGGAAGATGACACCGTCTTTTGACATTGCTAACGGCTAAAACGCAGCTGGGTGAAGTTGTCTGCCGTGAGCATTGTTGGGGCAGTTGTGAGCGCCTGTGTTTGGGTTCCTCAGCCTCCTTTCCTGACCCTCGTTTGATCTTCAAGGTCCGTCAAAAAGGAGCCACAAGTTACCTTGGCTCTCATTCTCCACCAACCTGATTATGTGCTACTGCAGAGCACCTTCTTTTCATTAGTCAATCTTTGTCGGAGACCTTCTGTTTTATTCAGCACAGTAGCCATGCCCTCAGATATCAACCCTCTCTCTCCTGGATCTCCTTAGCTTTGTAAAAGGATCCTGTGGTCTTTAAAAAGGGGGACGGGGGTCCCAGACCGTTCAAGGTGTATCCAATGCCTCTCGCTCAGCAAAGACTTAAATGCAAAACAGACGGCGGAGCAAATAAAGATCAAAGCCAGCAGCATTGCCTGCCTGGCCTGCTGTCCTCACATGCCAGGCACTGCTGTCAAAGTGAATCACGGGCATCCAGCTTCCACACACATACACACACTTGGCCCTCCTTTTGGGCCACAAACCCCCCTGCTCTGTGTCGGCTCTGCTGTGACACTACCTCATACCACAACAACAACAACACACACACACACACACACACACACAGCCATAAAACAAACGCCACCTAGCCATTCCCCCAACCCTAGAGCACTCATCAAGACATGTTACACACCGAGATCCTCCCATCGCTGGCTGTAAGGTGGGAGGGAAGAACTTCAAACCTAACACTTTGTTTTCTTTAGTTACATTTCCTTTGTGAACCCATGGGCCAAGATACAGAATGAAATATCCACATTTAACACAGAATATGTATACACATAATATATTAATTATCAGGGAGAAAGGAATATAATGCGCAATATCCATTCCTAGGCAAAAGGATAGGATGATAGCAAAGCATATCAATATTCATTCATTCATAGTCATATGCATGTAAGTTCAGCTAAGTTAAGGCAAAGGCATAACATTGTAAATATTTGATTAGGTAGTCAAGTGGGACTTCATTTCCCTCTCTTGTAGCCTACTAATTTATCCAACAGCTGTGTGCATGTGATTTTGCCCGGTGGGGGTGTCACATTTGCTTGTCAACAACAGACCAGTATAGAACAGTAAAGTGCAACCGTAGTCAGTTCTCCGACGCTCAAGCTCCAACATAACCCAGAATACTGGTGACGTACAGTCAATGTGTTCCTGCTTTTCCTTAGATGGAGAGGCCAGCATCATCTCTGGGGCTGTGTGCTTAGCAGCAGGGGTTAAGTAAGGCACCTTGCCCTTTGAGGGGCTCCACAGTTACTTGACCTGTTTGTTCAGCTGGGCACCCAGACACTTGTTTACACCAGCAGCTTCTCCCCTGGCTCTCTGAAGATGTGCACCATAGAGGCAGGCATAGAGCCAGGCAGTGTTTTACACAGTGTGATAAGCAGCCTTCTGGTCCAGATCAGCTATTCTAGATGAGAGCGACGCGTAGCACAACCTTCTAATTAGGCTTGCCTTGCAGCAGGGCGGCTGTGGTATTGTGGCCCAGACACTTCCTCCAGTGTGCTGCTACACCACCCATAAAGTGGCAGAACGAGTGACGGCGTGAGACTAAAAATGTCTCTGCCACATCTGTGACAAGTGTAGAAACAAAGGCCTTTACCAGTAGACTGAGTGCTGTGTTAGGAGAATATGTCATTACAATTTGGCCTGTATGGCCGCATAGCAGCGACCATTGTCTGACAACTACAATTGACAATGCTACAGGATGAATATAGAGGACATACTCATCTATATTGTAATGATATGGTGGTCGTACCACTTTCCACCGTTTTTATCCCTCTTCCATTTGCCTTTTCTCCCTGTTTTTGTCTTATCATCTCTCACGGTTCGCAATTGTCAACAACCCAAACCCAATGAGAAATCACAGAGTCAAAGTGGCTCTGAAAGAGTGTAAGTCTGTCAGGCACAATTTCCGTTCATAACAAAAATAGAGATATAAAGACCAGCAATAATGTCGTGGAGATGCTAAATGACCCCTTTCAGGTCCTTGACAATATACCACTAATATAAGACTCTGCCTTTGAAACATACCAGAAGTCTAGAAATAGTAACACAAAGGAGGCATCACTGGGGCCAGCGCAAAGCCAGCATTCTCATCTGTCTTTTTGGTGTCTGCTCTATCTATAAGTGCAATCGTAAATCATTGTTAATTAATGCTAACTTTATATGAAATGCGAAGCTCTAAATGTTGTTTTACACCGGGTCTGCGGAGAAGCCTAGAATTTAAGGAATATCACCTGGTGTTTGTGGTGAGAGCAAACAAGATGAAGAGTTATATGTATATGTAATTGTCTTGACCAAGAGACGTGGGGTCTGTCTGGATAGAAAGCAGTCGAAAGTCACTGATTTTACCTGATCGCAAAAATAAAAGCGCACACTTCCTTTTGATCTTTGTGGCCTGTTCAACAGACAGACAGTTTGGTTAGATGTGTGTTCCATGCTGAATAATGCAATCTTAGCTCCACATCATGATTTGACTGAGAGGCCCTTTAAGACGCTTAGCAGCTTGAAAAGAGATCTGTTAAACACTTGTCTCCTGAGAATAAACAGAGTCGATCAGTACGAAGACAGCACAACATCTGGACTATCATCTCAAAAACAAAGCTATAAACAACTCCATAAGCAGACTACACTGATGTTTCCATGTATTTAAATGTATATTTTTAGGATTGCGTGTGCATCATTTGCAGAAAGGTAAAAAGCGTGAAGAGTGATTCGCCACTGGGGGAAACGTAGAGGAGGAATTTGGTATGTATAGTGAAGAAGCGAGTAGTTGCAACTAGGAGTGCCTAAGGCATGGGATACGTGCTGGGACCTGCCGTATTAAAGACAAGCCTTGCACCCGGCCAGCTGAGACACACACACTCTCTCTCTGCAGGAATGAGGGCACAATGAATGGCTTTCTCTGTGTCACAATGACTACAGAACTCAGTAGAGAGGGTACGGTCAGAGGTCCCGGCTTGGAAAGATACCATTGTGTGTGTGTGTGTGTGTGTGTGTGTACTCACTGAGAAATTACTGAGGAATGTGAGGATGCATGCCAAAGACAAAGAATTCGAGACGCATTGAAGACAACGCTGCCCTCCTCACCCATCAAAGAAATATCACAAGCCCATCAACAAGTCTAGCTTTAGCGCCACACTGCATGCAGCTAATGGGAGTCATTGACTTATACTGCTGAAGGAGTTTAATTGAAAGAGTTGTTTTCTCACTGGGGAGAGAAAGCTAACGATAGTGAACAAAAAAAGGTCTGGCATGTACTTACAAATGTACTTACAAATACTTGGAAGTCAGACACAAATCACTGGCAATATTCCACTAGGCTTGTTAATATCCACCAGTGATATAATTGTTGTGATGTTGTAATTGTGATGAAAAAGAATAAACGGACGAATAGACAAAAGGAAACTATAGAATATTGCTGACTCTTTTATTTAGAAACGTGTATCTCAAAAATCTTTTCATACAACTGTATTCACAATATAATCTATGAAGGTTCAAAGCGAACTTGAAAGGACTTCTACTAGATGGGTATCTCAAGTTAGCATTCAGCCACATTAGAAACCAAAACAACTCAACTGTGCAACACAGCTACAACTTAATAAATACTTTACAAAAATAATGCAGGTTTTTACATTGAAGAGACTGATCCGCCCGTAAGACAAAGCACATGATTGTAAATTATTGGTAAAAAATTAAAATGTGCATGCTAAATAAACGTGAGAACCTGAATATTACAACAAGGTGAAAAATCACAGGGTAAAATTGGATAGGATTTTCCCTAAATCCTCTATGAACTATAAACCCCATCCACCAAAATGCATTCATTTGCTCCTATAGGTCCATATTACAGACATTCAAAAAGCATGGAGAATCATTTTGACCTATTTGACCTATTATCACTGCCTTCTCACGTTCACCAAACATTATCTTACAGAGACAAATATTGAGACAATCTAGACAGTTCTACTGTACCTTATTTTTCTCTTATTGAATATGAAATTATTTCCCTTTATTGACCAATAGCTAACAGATAAAACTGGCAACCTGGATTTACTTAAATGTTTTTGTTGTTTTTGCTGAGGCATATTTTATAATAGACAAAACGATTTGTCTGGTTTTGGCCCAACTAAAATAGTCCTTTGTGTCTAACGACAGTTCTGTGATGGCTCTGACTAAAAAGAACAGCCAGTCCTGTCCCTCAGTTTGAACTAGGTGTCAGTTTGTCCATGTTATTGTCTTGCTTTAGAGAGGAGCTAGAATTCTCTGGCTTCCTCAAACTGTTTGTAGTAGTCATCGTCCTGGGGGTTTTCAGGGCACCTCTGCCCGTTGTTAGGCGGCCTGGCCTGTTGGTAGCGACTCCAATCTCCCTTGCAGATAATCCAGGGCAAAATGTCTACTTTATAGTGCAGGTCGGCCGAGAACTCTGTGCTGATGAGGTTGGGAGTGCCCGCCCCCTTGCCGCGGGTGATGAGCTTCATGTTGTCGTCATAGCAACAGTGCTGGGCCGCCAACGTGGTGGACTCGAACGTTAGCATGGAGCGGATGCAGTAGCGTGCCGTCGGCTTGTAGATCTCAAGCTTCTCCTTGGGCCCGCTGGCGTCCTTCCAGCGGAAGTCTCGGCGCGTGCTGGGGTCAAAAACGTGGGCTGTGCTGTAAGCCACCTCAGTGGGGTAGGAACAGGGGCAGCTGGGAAGGTCGTTGGCCACCTTAGTCATGTATTTCTTCAAGAAGTTGCTCTTGCAGTTCATCCATCGCTCACAGCTGTCTGTGTCTGGAACACATTAGGTCAGAGTCACTATCGCTGCTAATGCAGTCGCTACATCTCCACTGCAGGAGACGTAAACAGTTGAGGTTATGTCGTCTAACTAACGTGTTGTTTCATGCCTGAGCTCTGGCATCAGTTTGAATGAATGGCCACACACAAATTAAGGTTAAAGAAAATAATGTTTTGTAACTTTGTTTCCATAGAGAGGTGTGTAAATTGTTTAAACTTTATTTTGCTCACATAATATTATCTCAAATGTACGGCTCTTCATTGAGATACATGTTTCATGCGACACTGCAATATAATTAAATCTTCATGCCTATTTAATTCCAGTCTTGTCTAGTAGGGTTATGAACTGGATGTGACTAAACAGGATACAAAACAACTTAATTATAGTTAGGTCTGCAGTGGAATGGAGCTGATTATTATTTAAGATTGCCCTATTACAGCTCAGAGCTTCACTCCAATGGAGCAGAAAACAACATTCCATAAAAAGCAATCACCCCTGAATGTAAGGAAACCACCAAAATTGCACTTTCCAATACATTTTGTGTTTAATTATGCTACACTACATTTATCCCAGTAATTTATCCCTGTGTTTGGTTCATATTTAATCAAGGTATGAAGCTTCTTCGATGGAGAATGGAATGAAAAACAGAGCTTTTTCATGGCCCTTGTTCCTTGTGCACATTTCTATTTGTGCACAATAATGTGACACAGTCAATGCACAAGGAATGCTAAGTGCACCCGGGAAGCCTTAGCGCTGTACTGTTACCAGATGGATGGACTGCCTTTGAATGCAGGATAGTCTGGAGAGAGGAATGAGAGCATCGTACCGACACCAAAGAGCTCCGTGGCGTTGAACTCATCTGTTCCAGCCAGCAGGCTCACTTCAGTGGCAGCTGTCTTGAAGGCATCCTCGATTCCTTCGGACAGATAAATGTGCAGCGAACGATGGATACAAGGATGAAAGACAAGTAAAGACTATCAAATGTGTACTTGTACACTCAAAGCCATGCTAAATACTAACAGATACCGCTATTGAACGGGCATGTTATAGCTCTTTATCCACCCAGTTAGTTCATGTTTATTAGAAACGAACCATCTGATTTTACAAGTGCCGCCTCTACAACTTGTCAGTAAAACTCTCTACACTTTGGTGCAGAATCAGCACCAGCATCCAAAAGGGTATTTCACTTGGTGCTAACAGCAATTATGTGCCTGTGACTGGTCTAATCACTCGTGATTTAAATTACACTTGGCCCCGTCTCTATGATACATTTCTTTGAATGGAGAGTTCCCAGGTCTATCTAAATGGTTGACGGTGCAAATTCTGGATGGTCTGCCTGGCTGTTATGCCTGAATTATGGCATCTTCACAATAAAATATCCATATTATTAAGGATGAAACACTTTACCTGGACAGTTGGGCATATCACAGGTGCGTGACTCGGTAGCAGTGCATGCATAGCCACAAGACCTAGTTCTCTTCTGGTTGCCATTGCCACAGGTAACACTACAAGGTGACCAGCTGCTCCAGTCTCCCTCTCCGTCAATATAGTCTGAATATGAAAGAGAGAGAGAGACAGAGAGAGAATGAGAGAGAGAGAGACAGAGAGAGAGAGAGCGCGAGAGAGCGAGAGAGAGAGAGAGAGAGAGAGAGAGAGAGAGAGAGAGAGAGAG
>JAODVN010169033.1:0-13820 GCA_025434125.1 Chologaster cornuta
GCAGGAGGTGGCTGGCGACTGGAGACTGAGCAGGTGGATGTAGCCTTTAATGTGTCCATCCGTGATATGATGATCATGTGTCGTCATGTGTCGTCGGGGAGGAGTGGTCTACGATTGGTCGATCATGGCTGCGAGCTCATAGGTCGCAGTGGAACTATGAACAAAACGTTACAGGACTGGATTGGTTAATATTGGAACAGACCAATGCATTCGGCTGCCGTGGCATAGAGAACATGCTATCTGCAGCGTAATATCGAATCTTGCTATGATCAAACTCAAAACTTGTATTTTTGAATAAGTTGAAGAGTTGTAGAGGGTCGTAATAGGCCACTCATTATTATAAAGCTATTTGCAGATATAGTACTAAACGGACATTTGGAATATTTTGTGTGAAGTGGTTAAATTTGCTGCCACACGCATGTAAGTAAACACGATGGCACACGCCACATGTACGCGATTGGAAACCAGTTATCTTGGAAACAGAACACCGGCCGGTCAAGTATTTGTCATGTATCAATCATGGCTACACTAGCGCTATGTGTGATGCTGGTGAAAAAAAACAGTGGACAGTTCCTGTGTCTTTCCTCCAAAGGAAACTTGAGGTAAAGAACGTCGTACAGTATAGACACTAGCCAACACCTAGGCCTATTTAGCAGGTTCGCTGTAAACGTCAAATAGACATGGCTGCCACTGCTCAAAACAGTGCTCTTCTGTTTCATGTGTTCATCTGACAGCGGCAGTATAGGATGCATCCTTTTCTTCGCCACGTTTACATAGTTTGCCAGAGAGCATCCTGCCATCCTATTGGTTAACATCAAGGAACATGTCGGCACACGTAGAGGACATCTATGCAAGAAAATAAATAAAACATTTAAAATAACATTGTGACTGCATTTACATAGCGGTTTTATCCAAAGTGCTTTACGTTATTTTATGCTGTGTAGGAGACGACAGATTTTAGCTTATTTTACATTCCATTATATTGTTTATATTCAATTTTTAAGCTGTGGTGTGATTAGTCTGTGATGCTTCTGCGTTGCCTTGGCACTGATTCTTTAGAAGTTATGGCTACATAAGGCTCACAGGAAGTTCCAGAACGGCACAGCAACTGAAACAGTCTCCCCCGGTATCTCTCTCACACTGTGTGCAGCAGCCACAAGCCCTCCAGCATCACATATTGTTATCTCATTAAGGAGTGTGGGTCTTTGCTGCTTGTTAACAGCATGCAGCTGTACACATAAAGACTTCCAGTATCACTTGCACCTCTAATCACAATAGAATGCATGCATCCAGCAGCAATGTTATTCTAAGTCTATGTTGACACAATGTAACAGTGTATGGTTCCTGGTTCAGAGAGAAACTCTCGCCATGGTAGTGAAAGAGGAATGGCAATTAAAGTGGGTCCACTGCGCGTAGTCTGGGTACACTGTACTTGACAGAGCTCCACTTATGCATCAATCAAAAACCCAGTCAGACAGTAATGGCCTCAGGGCTTTGATACCCAATATCCGCTGCAAGGTTTTGTGTTAAAGGGACAATGTTAACATGGGTTGTGCTAATAGGCTGTTCTGTGTCTACAGTTGCCAATAGCAAGGGCTTCCTCAACGCACTCAAAGAGAGCCCGGCCAGATATCCTTTCATTAACCGGCTTTCATATGGCCGCAATGACATTTCTTTTGTGTGTGTGTGTGTGTGTGTGTATTGTATTCTTTTGTCCCATTCATATACATTGCTCCACTCCAAGGCTGGTTCTGCCTCCCTGTCCACACTATTTTCATACATCAATGTATAGTCTCTATATTGCCAGCTGTTGCATAGCAGGCTGTTGCCCGTCACATTGGATCTCAGATTAACTTTCCCAACACATTGTTTGATACAGACCACGGCTGACGGAACAACCCGACCAGGTCACGTCTTCTCCAAGCTGTTCCACCCCCTCTACAGCGCGCCGGTGGCATCACCGCCCGGTCCTTCGATCTTCTGTAGGGTGGAGTTTTCTTCTGCCGTTTAAGTCTGGCATGAAGTGTTTAATGCAGAACGCAGCAAGACATCTTAAGGCTCCAGCTGTTAACACGTAGCTGTAAATGAGCTAAATCATGTAGCTGTTGTGAAGAGAACAGGCTGGGATAGAGAAAGAGAGAGACAGCCCTTACTTGCGTAAAGTGTTTAACTGCGTCAGGATCTGCCTACTTGGCACGGGAGAGGTCTTTTGATTGGCACGCATCTCATGCATAATTCAATGACCAAATCGGATGGCTGAAATGAGTAAATACAGCACGTCATTAATTATTTTTTACAAGACCTGTGTATTAATTAAATGAATGTATCAGATGTTTAGCAAAAGTTGCTTACAGTATTTGACATGGCACTAATGGATGGATGAGGCTGAGACTATAAAAGTCCAGTTTAGTGTGGCTATATCTCAGATATATCCACACCAGTCAGAGTCAGAGTTGTTTTTGCTGCAGTTTTTAAGTCGTTTTTAACCGGTTAATTTATGGTAGGCTCATCAAAAAACATTTGAAGTGGCCAAATGAACGTGCAAGAGGTTGGCTTACCTTGCTGTTCTAAACGTCGTCTCCTCTCTCTATCTGTCATAAATCAATTTGAGAGCCAGTGGAAGACTCTCTCACTCTTAGCCTCTCTCCTTCATTTGGCAGAGCCATGTAAGCACAACGTATAACAGCTCGTAAGACCCATATGAAAAGTGTGTGGACGATGTGCTGCAGAGCGTTAGCATAGCGCCGATGGCATCATGGCAGTGCTTCATGGTCGGATGTTGTCTTTTGAAATGGCGGAGAGCGAACATGAAGCGGCTGTGGTGTAGATGGAGAAGCATGAGGGTGATCACTTGCTATCCATTGTCCCAATGGGTTTTGAATTGGGCCGTAAAGTTACTTGTGCACACTGACATGAGTGTTCTATCGATTGTATGTGTTCTGATCATAGCTATGAGGATAAGGAACAATTGAAGCACAAGCTCTGTAAGGCATGAGCTATGTAGTCTATCTTAATAAATGTGTTTGTCTGGTGTAATGTTAATGGATAGACAACGTTTATCTCACACAGTATTTGTCCTACTTAACCTCTTCTCTGTTTGTGTTATGTAGAACAGATACTGTGCATTGTGTGGTTTGTGATCTGTGCCAGAATGCTGCAAGCTAGTTGGCTTGGTGATAGGTGGACACCGCTTTAGGTTATAGGCCAGTACTCTAGCTGTTGCTAGTCTTGTCTGCCTGTCTGTCTGTATTCACGGCTGGCTGTCTGTACGGCTGTGCCCTGGATAGTTTGTTCCTGAAGATCCTTGACTTCTGCTTCCACTGTTCTGGAGGTGGTGGTGTGCTTCTTCTCAGTGTGGTCCATAGTGGGCCTGTCAGGCTTCCATACCTACCTGATCAGCTCCAACCAGACGACCAACGAAGACGTGAGTGTGCCCACACAAAGCAACACACACGGGGAGAGGCAGGCAGACTAATTGAAGGGTCATTCTGAATGGGCTAAGCAGACGCTAGATGCAACATGGTCGCCACATGGGTCCGTTCAGATTTAGAGTCGGATATTGTGTAGACCTGTCACAAACAGACAACCCATTGTTCACCATGGTTATGTTCCAGATAAAAGGCTCCTGGTCTTCTAAAAGAGGGAAGGATAACTATAATCCCTACAGCCATGGCAATATCTTCACCAACTGCTGTGCAGCCCTGTGTGGACCCCTGCCACCAAGGTATGGACCGTGTGCATGTATTGTTTACATACGTCTATATATCTATTCCCAGTCATGGAAATGTAAAGAAAATTAGTTGCATTTTCTGAATCACTTTATGGTCTACACGAGCTCTACCCGCGTTTTGATCCCCAAAATATCTTAATTGCCTGATTGAACCCAAGCATAAGTCAATTGTATCGCCACTATTGGAAGAGTTTTTGCGTAACCACAAGGCCCCAGATACCCGTTTTCTCGTCTTAAAGCTGTCAATCACTCATACCACTATGACCTGACAAACGCTGTCAAAATGTTATCTACTCCCATCTAGTAAATTACAAAGAAACGTGTGTGAATGTACTCTCTTTTAGAGCACTGTGTTCTTCTGTCCATCACAACAGCATTACAACACCACTAATGACTTCTCTAGGTGGTGGAGGAAACTCCTAAACACACAGGTGGCTGCCATCTGGCTATGTTTGTGTTTTTGTGCGCGCGTGCGTGTGTGTACGTGTACACGTGTGCGTGTGGGGGGCAACAGGCTTCCCATATCCGGCTGCATTGGTGGGGAAGGAATCCTTCACTTTGCAAACTGTACTTTCCCACACACACCACAATAAATAACACAAACTTGTTTTTCCTTATGTTCATCAGATGGAAGGGAATTAGTTTGTATTAACAAAGACACAATTATTTTAGCTAGTGGATAGAGAGACAGCGTGTGTGGGTCGGTCCCATTTTCATTAAGAATATTTTGACAAAATGTTTTCAGAACAGCTCTGGGATGACGTATGCTCTGTACACTACTATTGTGCACTGTTGATGGCCTGCTCACACAAGAGTCCAGTGCACATAGTGAGAGTGCATGTGGCTAAGCCAAGAAGGCGGGTTTGTTTTAGATGAGCCATTATCTAGATAATGGTTAGTGACAGAGAACAACCCATCATCACCTAGATTGTAGGTGATGAGCGCTTGCTCTCGGCTGCGATTAGCTCATAGTCTCAAAGACACACCCTTGATGTCGTCAGATTGTTGCTTAAGCAGCTGTGTAATCAGTGCAGTGGGTAAAATAAACGATTATATGCGCATGTTTCTTTCTGAGAGTCAGAAAGTGGTGAAGTGTTGTGCAGCCTTCGTCACATATGCATGTGCAAAAGGACAGATAATGTGTCTGGCAGGCATCCAGGGTTGACTCTACACACACAGACTGTTAAAGCAGTGTTGTGTCAGGGGCTAATTTGCACTGTGCTAATACATTGACTTCAACTGACGCTTTATTATTATCTTGCTACAGAAGTCAGACATGGTTAGTTAAACTCGCGCTTAAGGACATCCAATGTCTCCAACCAACAAAATACTTTTTAGTATCACTACACTCAGATCCACCTGATGATTATAATATAAACTGCATTTTGGCTTGTCTGCCTGCCTGGGTTTTTGACTCCATTACATTTGTTTAAGTTTTTACAGACACATTTTACTTTAAATCCATTCCACTAGGGTTTTTAGACACCATTCAACAGTTTTCCAAAAGTTAGAATACAACTTGGCTGCCTTTACCCCCATGCAAACATATTCCAAACTCGTAAATAATGAGAACGGTTGTGGTCCAGAGATTGACTTTATCCCATATGTTCTGCCTGTGAACCATATTGACTGTCCTAATAATTAATTAGCCTGTGTTGTGTTTTTATCCCTCCAGTCTTATTGACAGACGAGGCTTCATTCAATCAGACTCTCCACAGCTGGCCTCACCAACCAATGGCATTACCATGTACGGAGCCACCCAGTCCCAGCAGAGCCATATGGTAAGACACTGACATCACTAACTGTTAATTTTAGAGGCAATCAAATTGGTTGCATGTGTACAACAGCATAGGAAAGTTCTGTTCAAAGAGTAAACTCATAAACAAAGTGAACTCGTAAAAATGCACCAAGAAAAACAAGTTCATAGTGAATAGTCTCATCTAAATATCTTGAAATATCCATCCGTAATGTCCATCTTCTGCTGTTTAACTGCAGCAAGGTCTCTTCTGAATCGTTCTGTGACGATCAGCCCTCGACCACAGCACATCCGTGGAGGCCCAGACAGACACAGCTCTTACACAGAAGCGGACTGTCTAATGCCATGATGCTTGCTTCTGTCACCTCGCCAGCTCAACAGTATGCCTCCCTTACAAACGAGCCGAGCCAGATATGCTTTGCCCCTCGTGTGTTACATGTGTAGTGTTCTGGGTCTGATTTTATTCTTGTGCACTGGTCAACATTAGAGTATCTGACCCTGGCGAGAATCGTTGGCGTCAGATGAAGTCAGGGCTATTGAATGTCAGCTCAACAGCCGCTCTCTGACTTGGGTCATTCACTCCCTGATTGAAACATATTTGGAAACAGTCGCTGTATTGTAGCGTCTCTCTCGCGGGTAACCCTGCCGCACGCTTTCCATGCATCGAAATGTAGCCAAGCAAATTCAGTTAGTCCTTCTCGTTCCGCTAGAAATGAGAAATCAAAATGCTCCGCATTCCACATGGCATGTCTGTAACGTTGTTTTCCATATTATTGTGTAATGCTCAGGGTGAATTAAGGCAATTCACAGACATTTATTTTTGTTTTGTTCTGCGTGTGAGAGCTTCTTCCCCATCTTGCTGAGGCACATTCCCCCAGTGACACATTGCTCACCAGTGAACACAGATGCATTGTATTAATTTATCGTACCCATCGTGCTGCCAACAGCGTCTGCTCCTACAGACTTCTCTAATAACGGGAGTTAGAGAAAAACACAAATGGGGATACAAAGACGAGACCTCTTATCACACCCCGCTACGCCCTGTAGAAAGCACAAATGAACAGAGTTGATGGCTGTAAATGCCGGGCCATATTCCTCTGCAGCTTTAGAGATGAGGGGTTGTGTTGTAAAGAGAACGTGCGGTCTCCCTGGACTTGAATGAAGAAGTCTCTATCATTTAGCTCAACCACAGCAATCCCCCCGAGCTCAAGGATAGACATATGTGCCGTCCGCACGGAGACACGTCATTATTTATCTTCCAACTGCTACTCTTTCCTTTCAGCCTGTGGAAGCTGTGTCATGTCGTCTTTCAGCTGAACACGGCCCCTCCACAGGTTCTGAATGCCACGGCATTCCCTCACATCGCCACATTCAGAAATAAGCTTTTAGGCTGGTCGTGTTTAGAAAACCAGAAGAATATGTTCCGCCTCATGTCTTTTAGGTGTGAATTTTCCACATTACTATAACCTTCACGGGTGACATTGTGTGTGTGTCTGTGCCCGGCTCTGATTAAGCAGAGGGTTTTCTGCCGTATTTCAGACGGTTTACAAGTACAGTGTTGTGCATTATGCATTAGAACACTAACTGTCAGGTAATCTGGTAAATTTTTATCTGCTCATGTTGCACAATAAAGAATCCTCGGCAGTCGTTACCATGGTAACAGCGCATGTGTGCTTCCTCTCAACAAGGATGTCTGAATGCCCTCCAAAATACCACACCAATGCATTCTCTTCCATTCAGGGGGTCTGTTGACAGGGAAACAATGTTCTTGCAGGGCAGTGGTCACAATAGTCCTCTCCTAGATTTATTGTAGCACCCTAGCCAGGGCATCTTTCTAGCATCATCTTCATCCTTTCATTAGATTTAAGCTTTATTTATTTGTTTTACTACAACAGATTGCGTATGGAGTTTGCCATGTACACATGTAGTTGCTTCAGCTGCTAAAGGGTTTCGTCTCTTAACCCTCTATTAATTGGAAAATGGGCTTCTGGAGAAGGACGTCACAGTGGTTTTCTTTGCATGTTAGTGTTGCACAAGGACAGGACACTGCATTTATGTAACCTCGCCGGTGCAGTGATATTTGTCGTCTTGAGGATTAATTTCCACAGAGCATCAGGGTCTTGTGTTCATTCCTATAGGCTCAGAGTTGGCCACTGTCAGCACACAACACAATAACCTCAGAAGCAAACAATGCAAAAATGAAGTTATGTAATTGATGGGAGCCCATGGACCGACCTTGCTCTTGTCACCATTAGTATGTCGAAGAGGCAGCCAAATGTCAACAAGGCACAGCTCCTCTTGCCATGCGCCGTCCAAGGTTAGGCGATATCGCTAGGCTGTCTCTGCTGGCAGACAGACAGACACTTTGCCTGACTGTTAAGGAAACAGTGCTAGTGTTAGAGCGTGTGTCGTCCTGTTGTGTGTATGTGTTTTTCTCTTACCACCCCTGTGACCGAGATTACACCGTTATGCAAAATGCCTACTCAACAGGGCAATGGAGCCACTCTGTATGACATTGCCGACATGGTTTCAGGTCAAATGTGTTGTACAAGATGTGCAGATAAGTCCGTAAGCTAGATAAACCAGTGCCGTTGTACTGAACGTGGGCAACCGAGAAGACGCGACAGGACTAAATTTGAGCTGACAGGCAAGACGTAAAACTCGGATAAAAACGGATAAAGTTCCCATTTCACTTTAAACTAAAGTCTTCAGTTTATCTGCCGCGTCAGTTGGCACATGGCCAGTAAGCATTTGGCTAGTGCAGGGTATTGATCTGGTGCCTTGTTCCTAACCCAGATGCCATGCTGCAGCTGTAGAGCATAGGTTAGGGGGGAGATGGTTGAGATCAATGTGGGAGCGGGTCACTTCACGGCACTGCCTTTTCCAACTCTCTCTATTGACTGTGCTGGTGTTATACTAGGGTACAAGATGGGGGGCTGCTTGGTGCTGCTCTGTTACTAACATCCTGGCTTTCTCTCTCTCTCTCCCTCCCCGTCCCCTCTGGTTGGCTGGTGTTCCCGTCTCCTACGCGTGTTGTTGTCCATGCTTGGCTTGCGTCCCCCCCCTGCATGTCTTCCCGCATCAAGTGCGATCAAGACCAGTGCATTCAGAGCACCAAATTCGTGTTGCAGGCGGCGGCCACGCCCCTGCTCCACCAGCAGAGCCACGAGCCGGCCACGGTGGACAGCGTCCTGACGGGGCGCACCGCCCTGGGCTTGGGCGGCCCGTGCTCCTCCCTCCCCCTGGGCCAGCCCACGCCGCCCACCTCCACGTCCAGCCTCAGCTGCCACGAGGCGGCGGACACCCTGCTGGCCATGCACGGCCACGGCCACATGCACAACCACGGCCACCCGCTGAAGGAGCCGGGGGCGCACCACCACTTCCTCACCCCGGAGGAGGCCCCGTCGCCCCCGGGCATGCTGCCCTGCGGGAGCCCCCTGGGGCACGGCCACGCGGGCTTCTACAACCCTGCCAGCCAGGACTCTCTCCACGAGGACTCTGTGAGAGGACTGGTGAAACTGAGCTCTGTTTGACAGTGAGAACCGTATTGTGCCCCCCCCACATCTCTGTGCCAAGCAGTTGTCCGTTCACATCATCCTCCCCAGGATCCCCCTCCACGCGCCATATGACTTGAGACCTGCAGGAGCTGTGCTTTGTAACTCAGCTGCTGGGAATTGGACTAAGGTAAACTGAACTTAGCTTCTCCGCCAGTGTCGTGCGAAGGCTCCCCATTGTATTGCACCAGGCCAGCAGAAAAGACATCCAGTAGTTTTTGTGCTGTCTGCTCCCACTACTAAGGAACAACCGGAGTGAAGGATGAAGGGGTGTATAGATGTGAGTATCAGCCTTTACAAGCAAAACAAGTACATGTGTTTTAACAATACATGCCTTTTTGTTTAGTTTTTTTCTTCAAAAAGCTGCTTTATTTCGTCATGGATCATCATGGGTCTGGACTTTTTGTAAAAAAAAAAACCTGTTTGTCCATTTGCTGATCAGACTGCTTTGTCTGTTGCCTTTCTTACTTGGACATTGAGACAACAATGCAATAAGTAACAGTGGTTGATGTCTTCACATTGCATATCTTGCTATTTCTAAGGTTCTTGTAATAAAAAGATGACATTGTATTGTGCTGTACTGTCTCGTTTGAATGTATTATTTCAAAGAGGCATTTATGCAGATATGAATAAAAACATCTTTTTTTTTTATGGGACCAGATTGGGATCTTTGTGTAAATTGAGTGCTCATAGGTTGTGAATCATGCTATCATGTGAGTTGACATCGGTTTCCTGTGAGGGATGCCTGTGGGTATTTAACACAAGCTAGATCATTAGTATGGTTTATGAATGACACTGCTTAATCTAATCTTCAAGATTAATCTCAGGTCAAATCTAGCTTCAGGTCATGAAATCTACTAAACTACTTCTCAGTGTGTGAAATCCTGCAGACTCAAAACACTACCCTTTTTAGACTAGAAAATATTGTTTTCTTTCATATTTTTCCATGGGATTATGAAAGTTATGGCACGTCAGAAAGGAATGCAATTAACATATTTTCTGGTGACAATAAATGTATTATGTGCTTCAATGGTCATTGTGACAAGGCAGTATGGCAAAGCAGTTTAATATCAAACTCTACTGCCATCTTGTGACTGTATGGGAAAGGTAATGGTTTAAAAACAGTTTGTCTAAGATGTGTAAGGCACAGGTGTATTAAACAGACATGCCATGAAAGGAAGCCAGCGAGATCAGGATGGTCTTGCAAGGCTACAGGTATATCACTTAAGACTTGCTATTAATTCCCATTCTCTAAATCAAGGTATTAATAGTTCCTGTTCTCTTATTAAAGGTCAAGTAATGGTATTGTTTTGTTTCTGCATTTTACAAGGGCATGGCTAATTGAGAAACTGGATTCAAGAATGATAATAGGGATACATTTAATTTAAATAATTTGATACATCTGTCATACATAGTATCTAACAATAGAATGTGTTGCAATACACAAGTTGGAGAAACCATTGCCATTAACAGGGGCAACCACATCAGTTCACTTTGGACTATGCTGGGACAGTTAACAGCTGCAGTATTGTACAACAGAATAAAATGAGGATAACAGAAACATGACCACAGACAGAAACATTCCAGGGTTAAATTTCAGGAAATTGGGACTGACCCTGTATAGAACTGTGCTTAAAGTGAGGCAGTTCTGGGAATTTTATGTTTTAAAGCACATGGATAACTACTGTTTAACCTTGGCTTTATGTTTATGGACTGTGGTCTTAATATAACACTTATTGTCTGTTTGATCCATGCTAAAAAAGTCTGGAGTGAAATAATTCTAATAAACAAATCAATTAGGTTAAATTACTGCAGTGGAGGTTTTTTTAGTTGTTAAATCAATCAAAGTTAGCTCAGTTGTCCACCACCAAAGCTGTAACCTGTCAATTTGATATTGTGATATTTGCTGTAAGAATATTAAATAAAGCCAATACTACAATATAATTAAAGCAGTAAATGTGCCATATTACAGTAGAGGTGTTATAGAGTAAATAACCAAAGACAATCTAAATGTTATCTGTGATGACTGGTTATTAAACAAGAGCAGTCTGTCAAGACCACACAGTTAATTCATGCACTTCTTTTGTCCATTGTAGGACAACACCCAGCGCAGTGCACTCTGTACCAATGGAGACCAAAAACCTCAGGTCACAATAACCATTGACCCATCATAGCATCTAATGCTAAAATGAGTACCAGGGCTTGGCAGTATTCCCAGTTAGGCATCTATCATTCAGGTCACCGTAGCTCGCTCACTGAGCATCAATGACCAGAACTATGGCTGAGCTAGCCTTACATCCACAAGCTGGTCGACAATGGTTGGGTCACCACAGCTTGACGTCGCTTAGCTCCAGATCCCCCATGATCTCCAGCTGATCGATGCTGCTCAGGTCCTGCACGCGGTGCCTGAACTCAAATAAATGGGAGCCATTTACAGCCAGTTTGAACTGATGGGGTTGGCAAAGGATCAGCATCTAAAAAGGGAAAGAATGCCACATGTAAGTCCACCATAGTGCAAATACGTCAAACCCAACCAGGCCTCAGTGAAAGGTGCCTACCTCAAAATAGTCCCCTGCAGAGAAAGGAAAGAAGGGCACTTCCCTCTCCTCTCTGCCCCAGGAACTGCTCAGGTAGGAGTTCCTGATGAACATGCCAGATTTTAGTCGAGGGTTCAGGTGGAGGGCAATGTTCTCTGTCCGGCTGTTCCGCAGATTCACTGTAAAGCTGGAGGAGAGGATTCCCCCAAACAAGATAGTAAACACGTGAATTTAATTCAATGTTGTATAACACTACAAACTAATTACACTAAGGTGCATGTCTGAAGATTTAATATAAGGACTTCATCCACCTTCATAACAAGATGATCAACTGATTAAGACTCCACAACAAGGATATGTCATTCAGTACATTACAAACCTGTTAAAAAAAAGAAACATTGGCCACCTTTAGCTTACCTGTGAGGGTACATGCTGACTTGGCCCTTGATCATAATGTGCTGTCCTGGCATTAAGCCTTTCAGTATGCTGCCTTTGTAGGGGAGGCTCTGAAATGTGAAACGTATTTCATAAGTAACATAAAGGTTATGGCTAATTCATGTAAGAATACGTAGTGTAAAAAGAAAACTCACCAAGTCGCCTGATTCAGAATATATTGCCTATTGGGAAGAAACAATACACACATTTATATATATATACACAAAAACACAGTAAGTATATATATATATATATATATTTTAGTTGGACATGCATATTGTAAACAGGTTACTTCAGTATTGCAAACATTTAAATTACATTACTTACTGAGTTTGGGATGTAACATATGGCACTGACTCTGACTTTCCCAGAAATAGAAAATGTGTCAACCGTGCTCAGTGGTACTCTGTACTTGTACTCCAACAGGTGAGAACCATTTACTGCCACCTATTGAGTGAGGAGTACCGTGATCAATGTCTAAAAAACACGTTGTTTTAACACATGATGGTTACTGATCAGTGCCATAACATTAAAAACATAATAACTAATCATCCTGAGCAGTGGTCATTCACTAACCTTAAAAACATCTCCAGTCACTAAAATTATAGTTTCAAAGGGGGCTCCCTGTTTGTATGGTAACTGATGCAGGACCTCATCGGACCCCCAGCTCTCGTGTTTCAGGGAGTTACAGACTACACAAGGGGACCCCCTGAACCGAGGGTTGAAGTGGAGGGCAACGTCAGACCTTGGCTTTGTGCTGCAGCCACTTGAAAGATCTATCTGGAACCTGCAATAGATGAAGGACCGTGTCACAGATCTGGTCAAATATAACTTAGTGAGACATTCAGAAATGAAAGAATTGTTTTTATTAGTGTGCAATAATGGGCCTCTAACAGACCAGTAATGCTTACTAAACGCAGCATAGGCATATCATGCTAGTGCTACACATCTTACCCGTCAGCATCTGAAAGGACAGTGCCCTGGATGAGGATTATCTCTCCAGGATGCAGCCCACCAGGTATGGTCCCAGTATATGGAATCACCTGAAGAAGGAAGGGGGCACGTCGATGAATAATGCTACATAAAGTGGGTCTGCTTGTCTGTTGCCTATTTATGTTATCATGGCGCTATATAGTTCAAAGGGTTACGGTGGACAAAAATAATCGTGCAAGTGAATACAAAAACAGGCCATGTCAGAATAAACCTGGCACATGTAGGCCAATGATACAGCTCTCACAGAGCGACCAACAGTAACATGCCCTGCCATTATGTATTGCCATCATGGCATCAACACCAACTAAACATCGCGTCAGCGTATTAGCACAACAGTATAATAAAGCATCTTACCGGACTTAGGACAGTGTGTTTCGCATTCGCAACAGACATTGGGCAAGTAGAACATGTAGCTGTTGTAAAAGAATACTCCTAGGTCCTATTGATATCGAATATGGTATGATTGGTTTTAATTGGATTAGCTGTTGTGAGCGTCTCCATATCTTCTCTCCATCTCAGACTCAAAACCTGCCACATCACGCATGTGCAAAATGTAATCATGTGATCTGTCACATGCACAAGACATGTACCGATTTGTATCATTTATTTCATATCACAACAAAAGATGTTAGCATAGTGTTTGAAGAACATAGTGGCTTCTCAAATAATGATCTAACGTATTAATGTCAATCTCCCAAAGTATCTTCTACTTCTACTACTTCATTGCTTCCTGGCGGGACTGACTCAACGTCGCCACCTACTGTACGTGCCATGTTACCACATCAGCGTCCTGTATTTAGACATTTTCATTTAGG
>JAODVN010169236.1:0-13811 GCA_025434125.1 Chologaster cornuta
GTTCGTCATAGCCCATTCAATTCTATCCAGACGCCGACCAAATCAGAGCGACAGCAATGGTATGTTTTAACGTTATTTTAAAATAATTGTTACTTTAGTCGTGTTCATTTGAACATGATACACATGACCATATGGTACAAGTAGAAAGGATGTCAATAATTTAATTGAAAATGGAAGTCGTCTCTAGCGTCAAAATGGCAAACCGGTCGGTGTTCGCTACTCCTCTGAATGGTGCAGGAGCTGCTAGCGTGTGAGCTAGCATTGTTGGCTAGCGACATTGGTATGGAACTGTTTACGCCGGCTATATGTTTCATAGAAATGTCATATTTACACAGAAATCGTTCTTTTAGTACGGTGCTATCTAGGCGGTGTGACAAATGGCCCGACTCAAGTGGCGCCATTTCCTTACTTAGCCTTGTAATGGGCCTTGACGTCCACTCGTATGTCGTTCCGTGTTGCGTTTATTATTGGATGTACAGTTGTCTTAACCCGTATTGTTCTTGTGAGCCGAAGTCTATTGGTATTGGCAGGTGCAGCCCCTTCTGGGTCCGTTCTGAAGCTCGGTAACGTTAGCTAGCACTTGAGATGGCTAGGTAGAGAATGACACCCACTATGGCTGACGCTAGCTAGACGGCTGTGATTTCCTTGTTCTTTGTCTGCGTGTACGGCAGCTTCTTGAGTGTGTGTGTGTATGTGGTGTTTTCTCTTCCTCTGTTGTTAGTGCAGTGGGTAGTTTCGAACGATGTATGCCGATACAATGGCGTATGTTGTACGGATATGGAACGTCAGGCCGGCGACCGAATAACAGAGACAGGATTGTGTGAATTGCCAAATCTACAAGGTTTTGCCTTATATAGCAAGCTAGCGCACATGTCGTGCTGCATTTATTGCCCCACCCTGAATTTGGTGCAAAGACCATTTTTGTTTATGTCGTGTCAGATATTCTGTCATCTAAAATGATTTGTTTTAGAACTAATTACGTCGATATTTGCTCATTCGTGTGCCAAATATATAGGTTTCTAATCGCTCCATTATGTAACTTTAATTCAGCATTAGGACTGCTAGCTGAAGCTAACGGGCCTTTTTGCTCGGTTCTTCCTGGATCGTACTACGCATCTAATTTGTGCACCGGATGATGTGCACAAGATGCACATTAAGTAACACGACGGATTTGAACAGTTAATGCAACAACAAAAAACTAATATTTTAACTATCACATCAGTACTAATTTAATTGCCACTCACTTTATTCATAATTAGAGTCGGTTTTACGATCGTTTCTGCGAGTGTATTCACCACTACAATATAAGACTTGTGCTGTCCTCTGAAAATTGTTTGCTACTGGGTCCTTGTAATATCTGACAACTTGATTTTATGCTATAGAAACTGAAAAGGGCACACTCGGTAAATACGCACAGTACTTTCTATTTTAGGCTACTAGATTACATCTAAACTACCCCTAAATGCTGAAACACGTGATGCCAAACAGTTGCGGTATCTTTTGCATAAAGAAGCTACGGGGCAGGTTCAATACCTAATTACACTCGTTAAAACGGTGTCCCAGTGACTATTTATAATTTACATTTAAATCCAAAATGTTAACATCGCATGTTAAGCATGCTGCGTTTCTAACGTGAGATATATGCGGAATATGAAGAATTTTTTTCTTTTCTTTTAAAAGGGGTTAAAACCTATACTTCAAACGTATTTGTATACACTAACTATAGCAGATTTAGTAATGAAATGCAACTAGAAAACTTTGTAATCTATAGGCCTGTACACCTTGAGCAAACATGGCAAGTGTCTGCCCACACCTTCTTACCATACCATCTAAAGTGTCAGAATGCATTCCTAAAAATGACACATTAAATCCTTGTTAATTAGTTGTTTATCTCACTGTAGGCACTGTCTTAGTTAAGGAATTCTGGTTCATTTTCTTAGCTGTAGTCTTTCTTTAAGAACACATCCCTTTAGTTGTACATAGTTTGTCTTTACTCAAATGTATCTCGTTGGGATATATCTATTCTGTGGCATAGTACCCTTAAAAAATTAGGTTTGTGGCCCAGCAGTGACTGAGACCTGACTCCCTTCCCAACATAAGAGTCATTGTCTGACAACCAAGCTATCGAGGCATAATTTCTGGCCCCACCCTGAAACATTAGTCTTTCTACAGTACAGCTATTTGGCCTAAACAATCTAACGTCATATCATCTTGACATTAATGTCAGATTAATTTGACAATCTGTCTTAAAAAATAACTGGTGCTACCCTGTTCATAAGTTCCTATGGTACAGCTATTGTTGGGAACAAATATTATTTTCTAACTTCAGAATACATGCATGGTTTAATGTTTCCTTTATTTAATATTCCATATAGAGCTCTTAACTAATGTAACGGCTAAATCAATTTAGGCCTCATGGCTATTTATTTTGCACTAACAAGTGGATGATATAACTTAAGGTTTACTTTGTTTTCTTCTTGACTTTAACCCCACACACTTAAAGTGTTTTAGTTTTATGTAAAAACAGGCTTGGTGGTATTTTCTTCTTAGATATGAGAATGTGGACTACAACTTTAAAGTATGCAACACAATCTTGGAATCTAATTTGTTTGCCTATGTAGCCTAATGTATAACAGGCTTGTCAGTTGAGATTCATAAATGTTTGCATAATTTTGTTACAAGTGTTCAGTTTGAGATTTTCATGTCAAATTAATCAATGCTGTTCAACCTTTACTGAGGTAGATGTAATTGGAGATGAACCACTAATGTCTGTGTATGGATTATTAGGCCTCCGGAGTAACTGTTGCAGAGGATGTGGTTTCAATCTTCAATGACATGAAGGTGCGCAAGGCTCAAGCAAATGAGGATGACAAGAAGAAGAGGAAGAAGGCAGTGATGTTCTGCATGGACAAGGATAACAAGCACATTATTTTGGAGGAAGGCAAAGAAATCCTGCTGGGTGACTTGGGCAACACCGTCGAGGACCCGTACCTTCACTTTGTAAAAATGCTTCCCCCAAACGACTGCCGCTACGCCCTATACGATGCCACTTATGAGACCAAGGAGTCCAAGAAGGAGGACCTCGTCTTTATTTTCTGGTATGCGTGTGGTCCTTGAGCACTCCACCACACAATCTTGCCATGTTTTTATGGGTTTAAGATCTAATATCTCTTTCTTTATATTAGGGCCCCAGAAAATGCCCCCCTTAAGAGCAAGATGATATATGCCAGCTCAAAAGATGCTATCAAGAAGAAATTTACAGGTAAAAGATTCCCTTTTTTTGGTTGACTGAAAAGTTAATGCCATTTATGGTGTCTCAGCAGGCTAAATTCTGAGGTATTGCTAATAAGAAGGATCTTGAAAGTAGCTACATCTGCTTTTATTTTGAGATGCATGCGTATCTTCACTAGTGTGCGCACAATATATATTGATCTTTTGTGCTAGTGACCCAAGTACTACTTGTGACATAATGGACTGTTTTTTTTTTTTTTTTAAGGTATCAAGCACGAGTGGCAAGTGAATGGCTTGGATGACATCAAAGATCGGCGCACCCTTGCTGACAAGCTTGGTGGTGCGACAGTAATAAGCCTGGAGGGAAGCCCTTTATAAGTTTTGCCCCGGGCTTCAGTCGAGGCCTACCAGACACATCTGATGGGTTTAGCTATTCATTCCAGTATGGTTTGGAGGAGGGGCAGAATCACGATCATTTGTGGGACCTTAGGGGAGGGATATTGTGAGTAGGGGGGGGTTGACATGGCAGTTACAAAAACAAAAAATTCACCTCAGACTGTCATTCCAGTTCACGCAACATATTGATGAACAAAAAAAAGCTGAAGGGAAGTTAAGATACAACTTAAGGATGACTTGAAAGAAATGCATATGTAAAAATACACGTGTAAATGTTTGAGGACATGGTTTTGTTCTCTCCGGGTTCTATTTGAATGATTGTAGAGGAGAGGAAGGAATGGGCAACAGCTGTTTATTATTCCAATTATTGATTCCTGAAAATTATTTTGCCAAACTTCTAGTTTAAGTTTTCAACGTGTGTAATGGAGACTAGGTGTAGAACAACAAATTTAATCTTATTGCACAAGATGTATTGAACCAGAGGGAACACGGTTAACTTATTTTATTTTTGAATCCTACAAATTGCAAAACTTCACTGAATCAATTTTTATTTACAGTTATCTGTTCTAGATATCAACGGCATTTCATGTAGTGAACATGCACATTCCTTTTACTTGTTCAGAACAGGATCCGGTGGGTAGGAAGTCTTGAGGGTGTTCTGAAGGTCAGATTGGGAGTGGTGTTTATGATCGGCCTGTGTTCAGAGCTTGGACTGAATATTGACTGATTACTGAATGGTGGATGTTTTGTATCGTCTCCTTATCTCTAATAAAAGGCACTAAACGAAGGACTTTGTCCTTTCCTTCTATCACATCAGTTTTGAAACGCAATTGAGTGTCTTGAAACTGGTTAAACTGATATTGCATTGAATACTTTAATGTCTATGCCTCATCCTATTGCCAACTGAAATGGCAGGTTCAGCTGTGTTTGCTGAAGACTGCATGCTTAAACGCTATGACTACAAGATGGCAGTACTCATGCTGTGAATTACGCCGATTGCTTGCTGCTTGTACCTGCACCAATACACTACTGACACACTAGAGGGCGCTGAGCACTTCTGAACCTTGTCAAGGTGGCCACGTCAAGAATCTGTAAAACACTTACATTTTCTCATTTGTATTATGAACTCTACCCCAAACTACAGTGAAAAAGGATGTATGCAGAATATATGGTGTACTCAGTCAGCTTTTCAAATGGGTGCCTGTTTGGCTGTCAGGAAAAAGTAAATTCTATGACTAAACTATAGCTCAGGGGTGCCCAAACTTGGTCCTGGAGGGCCACTATCCTGCATGTTTTAGGTGTCTCCCTGCTCCAATACAGCTGATTCTAATGACTGGCTCGTTATCAGTCTCTGCAGAAGCCCATTGATTTGAGTCAGGTGTGTTGTAGCAGGGCGACATCTAAAACATGCAGAATAGCGGCCCTCCAGAACCAGAGATGGGCACCCCTGCTATAGCTGTTTTTCTGTCATTACATTAATTCAGAAAGACTTGAGGTAAAAGTGTATGAATTACTAATGAGATAGAGTTTATGGGTCTATTATAACAAGCAGTCACATGGAGCATTACGAACTGAAAATTGTTTTAATAGGATCAATGCTGTATTTGCTAGAGCAAAACTGCAATTCATTAATACACTTTTAATGTAAATATTTAAATACAAGAATCCTGTTTTATTCCACTACTCCATCTCAGTCCGGACTGCAATCTATTTGGTTCCCGTGCACCCAGTAACAAATCTGGGCAAACTTAAGTGGGGTGAAGCGTACAGCCACGTTGTAATCCCGACTCTCCCCGTCGACCTCCAGCCATTGGTGTCCAGAGAAAACACCGATCACCTTTCTCTCCCAGCGTTCAAGGGTGTCGTCCCACACTCGGCCGTAAACGCCCGAGCCGCTGGCTCCAGGTCTGGCATCGCAGTGCTGGTAGATGAGGTCATTGGACTCGTCTTCCACGGGGCAGAATCTGTAGACCAACTCCCCAGGCCTGTCGCTGTCGAACCCAGAGAAATGGATGCGCTTCCCTGCCAGCTCCTCGGAGGAAGGGGCGACGGCCATCCTCATGAAGGGGTGGCGGTGGGGCCATCTCAGCTCCAGGAGGGCATAGTCAAAGTCCATGCTAAGCTCCTGTGATCCCTGGATCCAGCCCTTTGGTACCCGAGTGCGCTTGACCCGGACCCAGCGTACCAGGGGCTTCTTAGGGGATACCTGGCCGGTGCCGTTGATGGACGGAGGCGTGAGGAAGCCCACCCTGAGTTTGCGTGCTCCTTTCACGTAGTCCTTGCCATCGTGCACGCAGTGAGCAGCCGTGAGCACATGCTGTTGAGACACCAGCACGCCGGTGCAGCCCGTGGAGATGCGCACGGCTGTGGAGAAAGGATAGTCTAACAAGAAGTTGTCCCCACGTATGTTGAAGCGCCCATCGGCGCCGTAGATCTGCCGCCTCACGCGCCTCTGCCTGGAGTAAGCGCCCGGCTTTCTGCTGGCCGCAGGGCGGTCCTCCTCGTGGTGGTCATTGTCGCCCTGCACGTCCATGGCGGTGAGCGTGCGAGAGCCGTCCGCGTAGAGGGTTTCGAAGGCCAGCCTCTCGGCCGCGCGGCCGCCCTCCGCATCCGCACGGTGCAGGCAACTGGAGTCGCAGTGGGTGCTGAAGTCCAGCTGCGCCTGGGCGCTGAAGTGCGAGCGGCGGAGGGCCGTGGGTGCGTGAGGCACCAGGGAGGGGATGTGGGGGGAGTGTTGCGGGCCCGGGGACACACGAGATGCCAAGGGAGGCAGGAGAAGATGGAGGAGCAGGACCGTGCGGGAGAGATGGGCCAGCAGGGAGTTCTGACGTGGGGTCATTCTGATGACGGTGTACACTGGAACAAGACACCCACACACACATTAGAGAAGTAAAAGACATCTAGCCACATATTGCTGTGTGCCAATGTAGTCCTTATGATACAAACATGAGGACATTGGTCAGGAATAACCAAATGTGAGCTCTCTTTCTATGCATGCAGCTTACAAAATGTAAACGGCATGCCTGAGTTGCATTTTATTTGGATCAGAATGATGCACTGCTCTATATAGGGAAATAGGACTTTAACTCCACAAATAACTAATATTTGGATATTTACTCTCAACCGAGATGAATAAGAAAACACTGGTAGTGAGATTGCAGTAAATAGAGTCTGTGTTCTTTGGAAAAGCATCATTTTAGACAGTCAATGTTTGTATAGAATATTTGTTACAGATTATTGAGAACAAAATGACATGTTGGATAAATCATATGCAACAAATCCATATGCAAGACATGGAAACATGTTTTCCATGAAACATAAACAATCTCTTACTGCCACTTTAGTAGAGACAGACACACACATGTTACAGTAGCGCCTATGGACCTATGGGACAAGCAGGTGTCTAAAAGTTAAACAGGACAAGTCAAGGCACGGTAAGAAAATGGGTGGATTGTTCCTCCAAATGCAGGTGTGGCCTGTTCTCCCAACCACAATCTCACATCAAACAAGAGGCTGTCAAACAGGCTCAATGGCACAAGGAGAGTCCCTGGGGAAGATGCTGCACCCTTTTATCTATAGCTCAGTTTCTTTTCATGGTGACACAGTTTGTAGGGAGGACAGTTATTTGTTGCAACTTGATCCACAGTTTAAATTGAATGTGCTGCACAATAAGGAAAGGTGTGGTAATCAGTGCTGGGCTGTAATAGTATTACCCTGTCCAGTAACTCGTGTAACTTATTACCATTTCCAAAATGATAATATTATTACAATTACTAAGCCAAGTAATAGTTACTGCGTTACAAGAATGTCAAAGAAAGAAAGAAAGCAAACTTAGGGTAGGCTAATAGAACCAACCTGTCCAATCATCTGTTTGAGAGGCTGCAATGTTTTCACTTAGGCCGATTGTTGACTCCTAAGGTTCATTATTGTTCCAATAAAGAGGATTCCATTTAAAAATGTCATTTTGTGGGAAGGGCAAAGCAGGGCAGTGATTGTGAAAGTAATATAGTAATGAAACTACAGTAGTAACGTAACTAATTACTTTTTATGCCCAGTAATAAGTAAAAATATTTCATTACTTTTTGAAGGAGTAATATGTAAATAGTAATTTATTACAATTCCTGAGTAACTTACCCAACAATGGTGGTAATGTATAAAATTATAGACTTCAGACTAAAATTCAAACCTCCATATATTCTCCATATAGAAAGTTTGTGGCCCAAACATATTTAAATGTTTTTGACCCAGCATTGTAATTTTAATTTCACATATTATGTTACTGCATAATGAAAACACGTAGGCTATAGCCTAATATATATAGAGCATATAGCCTAATATATATATACAGCATGCTTATGTTTCCTATTCAATAGGACTTGAGCCTAAGGAAAAACCAATCAAGTTATGCAGGAGGTTGATTTTTCAGTTTTATTCACCAGTATTAAAGGTTTATTTTTTCAGGTATGCTGATTTGAACCCTTGATATTTACACAACTACATGTATATTGGTTAGTCCGCAGTTGAAGTAAAGCACGGAGATCAGACAGCTTGATCTAGCCTAAACATCAGTGCAGATGATAACGTTACCATTTTTAACAAAGGCAACATCTTTGACTTCTATTAGTCTACTAAAAAATATCAAACCTTCAAAGGCGTCTATGCTTTATATCAGTGGAAACGACTTGTAGCCTTTAAATGCATACTCGGAATAATCATAGGCCTATCATTTATATATAGACGCAGACACATAGCCCCGTTTAAAAGTTTCAGATACTATTTCATCCAAATGCATGATGTTTCATGTAAATACTTGAATGCACATGCCTCCATTAATTACGGAATGCCTATGTCATAATGGCAGTGCACACTAAGTTTACATATTCAATGGCCTCTTCAAATCACAATCCCAAGTAAATTTTTTACTATAATCGACTACGTTAAACTGACCGTAATTATGTTCTTAGGTTAAAAAGATAGGCTACAAACTTGCCCAAACACTACACCTTACATCTGATTGGCGAATCGCCCATTAGGTAGCCTACTAAACCAACATCTACATGTAGCCTTTCTCTACCCCCTGCAAAGACTGTCTCTGCCAAATACAACAGAGGATGTTGACACTTCTCTTTCTCTGTTGTGATGGCATTGCTACTATAGATGCCTCTACGTAAGACCTATACTTTTTATGAAATAGTTTTGCAATAGTTCTGATAGGCTACATAGATTACATCCTTCGCTATCTAAATCATAATAATAAAAAAGAGACCAATATTACCTTTTAAACGGCAATTAAACGCCTTTGATTACATCCCAGTCACATCTTGCTCCCATTCAAATATACGGGACGGGGACATTATAAGTTTAAAGCATGTCTCAATTATGTCAGGCGAGTTATAAATATGATATTCTCTATTCAGCGCATCGTATATTCGCGTTGCTACTTTTTCCCTGCGCACGAATAATAGGTCAGTGAGCGCGCCCGTCCACTCCACCGTCCCAGTCCAGCGAGAAACCTGTTTCGCTTATACAGTCGCAGATAAACGTCTCTGTCTAAAAGTAAGTTCTTTCAGTGCCCTCCCTCGCGGTCCTAACGCCCCGCCTTTGCTTGTGTATTGAAAAGGGGACATTCTTGATGGTCATCCTGCTACTGGTTGGAGCTTGGTGAACGTATTGCACGTATTAAGCCTTCTGAACCACAGCGTGTCGCATGTTTAGTATAGGCTTCTGTATGTAAAGTCCAGCTGACTTTACAGCTGACTCCAGACTTTTAGACTCTAGACCGTTTTTGAGAACAGTGTAACACGTTTTTCTTAATAAACATGTGCCTCCAGGGATGCTAAGCAATGTATTATTAGTATGTTTTTAATAATAAATAAAATATCCCACTTGACATGCAATTGTCAATCTGCATGTCTGACGTGGCAATTTCATCAGTTAAGTAGACCGCTTGCTGTTAAATCCAAACAAGAAAAGTCTTGTTTCTGGCATAATGTGTTACAACTTTCTGTGCCAGCAGCATCAATAGATGGTACATGTGATAATGATGCAAGATAGTTTGCATGATCGAGTGCAATACCATTTGGAGATATTTTAGCTGTCATGCACAGGACTGCGTCTTTGTTCGGGCCTGTCGGCAGTCTCCCCCAGGCACTCTATACAGACAGCCTGGTTGTCCTTCATGGCCCCCTGACCTTGATCTCCAAAGTGGGCTTTCATCTCACATTCAGGGTCCTCCTGAACCCGTGGATATTTGTGAAGCTGTACATGGATTCTCTCATGGGGTACAGTTTCAGGAGCGCCAACACAGAGCTCTTAGTCACCACAGCGGTGCCTTCTGGAATGTGTGTGGAATCTCTCAGCAAGGACACAAGTCAGGCTGTCTGCACAATGTGACCACTGTTGTGTTGTGTTCACCCTATTAACCGGTGTCTCTCAAACCTTTACAGTCCCCTTTAGTTTGATGTCATCAATGCTGACCAAACGGTACAAAACATCATGCAAACGAAAGGTTTCCAAATGTGTGAAAGACTGTAGTTCTTCTTGCACAGACACACGTCACTGACTCAGGGAGTCTGTTTGTGGATGTATCTTTGTGGGATTATCTTGGACTTCTCAACACTGCAGGATGTCGGTACCTGCTAACTTGAGTCGTCCTTCCTAGACACTTTCTCTTTTATCACACCAAATAGTTTACACTCTTGCACATTCCTCAATTAGCTAATTAGACCCTCATTACTTACATGTAACCGTCTGTCAGGGAAGTAGTCCACACAAGTGTGTTCAGGCTGTGTATATGTCAGTAGGCATACGTTACATTTCCTAGGAGACAGCCCTTGTGGCAATAAAAACAAGCCTAAGCGGCCTGTAATAGGTACAAAATGTTGGCTGTAATTGCTTTTGTTACAGGCCACCGGGTCACATTTTACAACCGTATACTGCACTCTGCTGTGGTCCCGCTAAACTCCCAATAAATGCTTTGCCAGTCCAATGTGTATACTTGAAATACAAATGATGCATGTTGTGGCTGTAGGTGGATGGGTAGAGAACAGTGTGAGCATAGGCAACGGGAAGAGCAAAGAGAAATGCCAGCCACTAAGCTCTCGGAGTTTCAGAACTAAAACATTGTTATGACACTGGTTTCAATTCCTGGCACAAGCTGAGTGCAACTTCACTGTCACCGGGTGGCTAAACAGCATAAAGGCTTATGCTAGGGATGATTCCCAGGATCACAGGGTTTCTCTGGTTCTGTTAATCCCTTAAATGTCTTCAGATCCGAATAAGTAATCTGGCCCTGACAACATTAGAAATACCCCCCATGATGTAAACCACCCGTTCTTCTTGTGCAGGTCGTGCTTCCTGTCACATATTCCATCCAGATATATTCATGACCCTAGACTGAACTTTAACATCACATCAAAGACCTTCCATACCATCTGTTTGTCCACTCTGTCCTCTCTGTCTATCTGTGATTCACATCATCACATTCTTTGTGTCGAACCTGTATCAGCCATTTCCACTTGTTCCACTCCTGTCTTGCCGCTGGTGATGTGCATCTGCATTCACTACCTGTGTTCCCTTAGTTTATCCTTATGTATATTGTATTGTTGAATGCTTTAAAAAAAAAAACATAATTCCGTTGCTCCCTGGTTCTCCTGCCGGGCCTGTTGTACATATATACTGTAGTTAACACTATTTCTACTTGGCATGAGGTCATCTCAGTTTGGCAGCAATGAGCTGTGGGAGATGGAAAAACAACACAGTTAGGCATTAAACAGCAATAAAGGAATGCAAAAAGAGTGATAGCGTGAGATGGCCCAGAATATAACCTGAAGCAGCTCAGGCAGCTAGGTGCAAGAGTAAGCGGGAGACTCCGGGGATTGGAACCTGTCCTGAGCTGCTTTCTTTGCCGCGCTGGAACCTCCCAATATCACGTATTTATCAATGGCATTAACAGACCAATGCCAAGGAGCGTAGTCAACATTATGATGGACAGCCTAATAGTATTGAGTATTTGGCCCATGAAAACCTTTGGCAGAGGGTGGAAACCCACATGGGAGAAATCACATTTTCTGCTGTAGTCCCACACTAGAGCCTATGTGCTGTATGCAACCTCAGATGAAAACTGAAGTGGTTCTACTGTGTGTCTGATCTACAGCGGCTACTGTTAGTATGAGCATTGCAAGGAATGTAATAGCTGGACGCAGATTTGGTGTCATATGTTTCAGGCGCTGCAAACACGTGAGTCCCGAGCCCCAAGCGGGAAGACAAGCCCTTTATCTTCAGTCATAGCAGCAGTATGGTTTGAATATTTGGAAATCATCAAGTTCTGATTAAAATCAAATCAAAAGAAATACAAAAATCTCCAACCACTTCTCCGAGTTGTTCTCTTTATAGAGAGAGGCCAGGAACATCCACGTCATAGAGTGGAGGATAAAACTCTACTGGGAAAGACCGAAAGAAGTAAACAGACTGAAATATTTACAACATGCTTAAGGCTGAACATTCCTGGGCAGACTCTCCTTAGTGTCAGACCCTTTCATGCAGACAGGTGCGTTTCAATGGAAAAAGCACAGGTAAAAAGAAGCCTCGCTTTCTTCTTCATAACTACGGGGCATGACTCAATGCTCTGGGGTATCTTTAGTCAACAGAAGTGGTCGTGGCAGTTTATCTTCTCCCGATGATGTTGCAAACACTGTTCACCTGTTCTCACACACACACACACACACACACACAGACACAGGGGATCCTTCCTACGTCTTGAATAGAATGCACCGGAATGTTATCACATCTCCCCCCTCCCCGCCCTAAACCACACCACAAGAAGCACTCCTACTGCAGTAAGGCTGCTAGGCAACCTTGTAGCCTTGATAACAGGTAGTCTACCAAACACAAGAATTCAGGCAGTTCAAACATGTGTTGTGTGTGTGTGTGTGTGTTATTGGGAACCTAAATGAGACAGTCAGTTTCTCAAAGTAAAGCTGACTTTAATTTCTAACAGATATGTGATATGTGGGACTGTGAGCCAGATCTATTCAGTGTCTGCAATCTTCCAGATGCTTTTCCTCACAGTAACATCCAGAGTAAATTAGCTGACATTGCTTGCTAACACAAAGAAACAAACAAATAGCAGCTTGCATAACATCACATGATTTCTAGCCAGACATTTCCTGTGCTATATTCTAGGCCATCGGCACTCAAAGTTATGTTTGTGTGATTCAAAATGTTCCTTGAATGGGTTCCTGGGGTCCCTCTGAACAAAACAAGGGGCTAGAACAAAAAAGAAGTCTCCGCCAGAGTTCATTTCAGCACACCTAATTTATTGCATCTCTCTCCCAAGATCTATAAAATGAATTGGACTTTTTAACAATGGATAAATTGTCAAAGGGGAGTATAGGATTGAAACGTCTGATCTTTTTCCACTGCTAACCTCTTGCTGTGAATCTACTATTGGGATATAGGACTCTGTTTGCCAGAACTGTGCAAGTGAACAGGGAGCTCAGTGAACCAAGAAGGTAGACTGAGAGGTTTTCATGGTTATAAAAGAAAACAACAAAAAAAAGGAACGGGAACGTGGCTCCTCTGTCTGCATTCTTTCCTTCATCAGGAATTCACTGAGGTTTGGGCACGCACGCTTTTATTAAGCCTCTTTCCTCTTGACTTGGGAACGACAAGGCAACCTGTTCCCGTCCCTGAAGCAGTGTAACAGAGAGAGAGAGAGAGAGAGAGAGAGAGAGAGAGAGAGAGAGAGAGAGAGAGCTGAGACTTCCACAAAAGTCTAACACGGCAGGTCACACAGAGACAAAGCACCTTCGCTCCCAGCTTTTAAGAATGGCCCCTCCACTCAAAGCCAATGGCGGTTGCAATGGCAGTGCTGAGAGCCGCAGAGTTAATTTCCCTGACAATAATACTCTGCGTGCACATCAGCCCATGCTTGGCCTGAGGGAGCTGCTTCTCCTTTGTGCTGTTGACAGATCCATGAGGCAATGCCACTCCTACTGTACTATTGTTTTTGACCAGCATGGCATGGGAAGGTGTTGGATATCATAATGTACAACTAGGAAATTAGTGCAAATCACTGCAATGACAGAACATTCCAGCGACAACTGTTTAATTGCATGGCATCTTCCGAGTTCCATTCTCTGACTGTGATTGAGGTGGCTGGGGAGCGGGTCTAGGGTCCCTGA